>CM076572.1:665495706-665636917 GCA_034641835.2 Pinus albicaulis
CCCCTTCAGGTCCGCAACTGAAGACGGGAATAGATCTTCATACTCCCGAAGGAGGCTGAAAATTTCTCTGGTCGTCTCCGCGTCCCAGTAATCGCCCACCGTTGCCAGTTTCGGTTTCTCCTCCGTTCCTATGTTCAGCTTCTTTGTCTTTAGGGGCTGCAAATGGACTCCTTCTGTCGTCGGCTCGTCACGGACACTCCGCTCGCCCTCCTTCTCATCGAAGTAGAGATGCCTCAGGTACTCCAAACTGTCGTCCCCTGTTTCGCCGTCAACCCGTTGGCAAACCAACTCGCTCTTGACCCCCGAGCGTGACGCCACCGGGCCCTCATTGGGCTCGGGATGGCGGAAAAACAGAACCTCCTTGACGGCTTGTAGGGCCTGAGTTTCCTGCGCTGTCTCCCCTTCAAATGAGAAGCTCTGGACGAACTTTTCCGCAACTACTTGCCAAGAGCGGGTCCCCCGTTTCCGCTCTTCCTCCAGATACCAGGCCTGGGGGATTGTACCCAGAGAGTGGATAAATCTGTGGACCCACAATTCCTCAGGGTACCTGGCGCTGCGCCACTGTTCCTCGCACGCCCGCAAGTGCTGTCGCGGGTCTGAAGCTCCCTGGTGTTTGAGTTTAATGCAGGGCCCTTCATCCTCTTTGAAGCATGCCCGTAGTGCATCAGCCACCAGTTCCCATCGCAACAGGGAGTTGCGGTGATTGTTCCACCATCGTCCCGATGTTGACTTCAAAGCCACATCCAACAGGGGTATCCGGCATTCCTCTGGGACCCGGTCTTCCACCTTGAGGATAAAAGTATTCACTTCTTGCATGTTTGACAATGTGGGGTACCCGCGGATCTCGGTCCCCACCCACCGGACCTGCGTGATGGCGGTACATCGCCGCGTGGTGGTCTCGTATCCCCCTTGCTGCCAGTCTTCCCACGCAAGCTCGGATCCGAGTTCCGAGCTCTGCACACTCCGCCAACTGATAGATCCTGTTGCGGTCGGGTTGATGTAATCGTCCCGCCTCCCGGCGGTCATCTGATAGAGGTGGTCCATCATCTGAGCATCCTCCCGACTATCCACCGGTTCTGTGTATTGCGGACCCTGATACGGGTCGAGAGGCTGAGTGACTCTTATCTCTCCATCCTCAAAAATCATCAGCTCCTTCTTGAGGTCGATGACCGCGTAATTCTCAAAAGCCCAATCAACGCCAAGTAAAGCAGGATAGGGGTCCTTATCGCCCATGATATCAATAACCTTGAAGTCGGTGTATGTCTTCACCCCCGCAACGTCAACCTCGACCCCCTCAAGTCGGCCAATTGGAAAAATACAATACTGGTTTGCCATCCTGAGTTGGATTGGGGAATAGGCGAGCCGTGGCTTTCCAAGAGCCTCCCATGTCTTTCGTGGCAATATATTGACGTCGGACCCCAAGTCCAACATGGTGTCGCTGATTTGGAATCCTGCGACCTGCGTGTTAAGCCGGAATTCTTTGCCTGTTCGTTGCTTGTTCCGCTTGACACGTTTCACGTATTGAGGCGTAGTGTCTTCCAGGTTTCTGGGTTCTGCGCGCCCCTGCAGCGCTCCGTCCAACACCTGCTTGAGCTGCTGCCGCAGCGTAGCGTCATCAACAACCCTGAGAAATACCCGGAGCCAATCTGCGACTACAGCATCTGCGACGTTCTGAACACCGGTTTCCAGCTGCTGGGGCTCCTCCAGCCCTCCTTCTTTCCGCAACTGGGCGAATGCCTCAACCGCCTCCTGAAAGTACTTCTTTTGGACTTCGGGCCTAATCAACTTCTTTGGGGATGCCGGCCGCACCACTCGAGCTGGCTCCTTCTCGTGGGCATCCTCGCCAGTCTTATTTCCGCCTCTCGTTATTATCGCAACATTCTGCATGTCGGGGGTTGCGACCCCTCGCGGTTCTGAGCCTATCAGATTCGTGCCCCTCTGCCTCGCCCGCTCTTCCCACTTCTTGATGAGTTCCGGACAGTCCTCTGTAGCATGGGCATTGACCCGACACTGGGAACACCAGGGTCATCGCAAGGAACACTTCGAGCCAGCGACCCCCCCGGTCACGCTGTAGATTTGCACGCCCGCGTCCTCCAGTGCGGCCTCCGCGCATGCCGCCACCTCTTCCCCTCGTAGCCTCGTTTACCCTGTACGAGGGACGATCCAATCGATCCGCAAGGGCGTCAAGCGCCCTGCACTGCTCAGTGTTGTGAGTCGTGGACACATAGAATTCGCAATATACATTATTCGGCATCGTGGAGTACTTCTGCAATATCGGGCACATCCGAGGAGGATGCCCTATCGTCCGGAAAATCTCACAGTACTCTGGGGTGGAGGACTCTGTCAAGGGTGAAACTCCCACTTCGCCTCGTTGCTCTGGGTAGACTCCCTGCGGGTTCATCGCCGCGCCACCCCCTGGTGGTGGTCCCCCCTGAATTGCTGCAACTGAGGGTCCAACTCCGGCGCCGCGCAACCGAGGACACTCGGTGGCGACGTGTCCCTCGACCAGGTAATGAGTACACCAAACATTCAGTCGCGCTGGTCTCGCTGGCTGAATTTCCTTGAGCTTTTCAGTCAAGCTGGCAATCTGGTGTTGCAACCCTATCAGAGAAGGGTCTTGCGGGACCAGCCCCCCCTGTATTCCTGCGGGTATCCCGCCATGGCTTCAATCTTCATGGCCTTCTCCAAAGCGTCCTGCAGATTATCAATCTTCTGCTGTGTGAGAGGGGTTCGTGTCAAGGGGAGCAGAGCCTTGATGAACCAGTCCCTCTGGTGGTTTGGATCGATTGGGTAGCTGAGTTTCCCGATCGCATCCTTGAATCGCCACATCAACTCCCACACGGTCTCTCCTTCCTTCTGCTTAATTTCCCATAGCTCTGACAGGCCCTGCTGGTCTGTCTGGGGGAGCTTGAATTCACAGAAAAAATCTCACTTCACGTCCGCGATTACAGGGTTAGGTTGCACCTCGGACCACTTGATGAACCAACGCAGAGCTCTCTCTCTGAGCGTGGTTTGAAACTCTATCAACTTCCCTGCATCCAGTGTCTGTCGAGCTCTCCAGATAGCTTCGCACAGATACCAGTGTTGTTCTACGTTGTCATTCCCCCGACCAGAGAACTCTGGGTACCGGGTGAAGGATCCATCCATGTATACTGGCAGAGAATTAACCAGGATAAATCCTCCGGGTCCTGGTTGTGTAACGGTCCCACTGGGGAAAATACTACTACTAGTAACGCTGCTGCTACTGGGCGTTACCGACGCCACTGAACCACTAGATAACTGACTTAATGCTTGTAACTGAACAAAAATATTTCTTAAAGGTTGATAAAGTACCAGGGGAAGGTCGGGATCCTGACCATGCGGAAGGTGGGACGTAGGGCTGCCTGGAGGGGTGGGTGCCGTCTGATCCTGAAACATCTGCTGCATCACGTCGTGCCATTCGTCATTGGACCTTTCTTCGAGCCGAATCTTTTCGTTATCCTCGCTAGTCGGTACTTCTCTTTCTCGCATCGTTGGGCTCCCATGCACCCACTATACGTCTGCTGCCGTCCCGTCTCCTGTCCGGGTATTCAAACCCATGGTTCTTGTCTTCTGAGGCGCCTCCTTCTGATTTCTCCTCTCGATCTCCCTTCTCTTCAAATCTCTCATTACCCTTCTTCGCCACCTATCGGCGATCTGTGCCCGCCGATGTGCACGTGACTCCCGCAACTTGCATGCGGCCCCAACATCCATCCCCCGCTCCCTACTCCTACAGTCTACACAGCATCGGTCCCCTCAATCCTTCCCCCAGTATGGGTGGTTTACGCTTCCATACTTGTTTTGTGGAATTCAATCAACCCTTCGTCCACCATTAGGGCTTTAATCCACAGCGGAATCTCTTTCAGCAGTTTTCCCCTTAGCCCTGAGTGAAACACAGCCTCCGCCTTCGAGAAAGATTGGTAGCACTCAGCGGCAAACTCCACAACGTATCCTTCCAACGTGGTCTTTACCCAAAAATCCACTGCGCGGGTTAGTTCAGTATCTACCCGGTGCAGCGCTACCAAATCTTCGTGCGCCCACCTGCGGTTTATCTTCCGCAAGCCTTCTTGGGCCGCCTTCGTTTGTAACCTCCGCAACCAGTTGTAAAGATCCGTGGGAAACCTTCCCCAGAAAATTTCGTACATATCGCTAGCTGAGTCAGAGAAAAGAACAAGCTCCCTGACCGCCGCCTCCTTTTTCTTGATCAGCTCCGCTTGCTGAGTAATGAAATGGTCAAGATGATCATCCCACCATCGCCGTATTGCTCCTTCAAAGATCCTCGAGACCATGATCTAGATCCCCTCAGAACATGCAGGTCCCGGCAACGGAACCATTTGTTGGCGAAAAATAAGGTCTCGCGGGCAAGACCCAGGTTCACAGGGTTGTGGCCAACAAGGGTCCGGTGTAGTCTAGTAACACGTCGGCATTTTCACCCTGCTCAGGAAGAACAGAGCGTCTCACCCGAGGCGTGCCCCGACCACATGGGAAAGGGGAAGAAATCACAGACGAGGAATAAACCCGCAACCACAGAAAGAAAGAGAATCCATTACATATACCAGAATATTCATGCAAGATCACCAATCAAGTATACAGACAGTCGCAACTTAAAAATTTTAAAGCAGTGTAAACACATCATAACCCATAACCCAAAACATAGAGACAGCAATCCTTCTTTATATTATTCTTCAGCCAATTACATGATTACATAGCTTCCTTCTCTGATAACTCATAAATCAGATACAGATGGATCTAAGAACAGAGAAGACGAACATAGAGAGTAGGAACCAATGGAGAGAACATGTCTGATTCCTCCGCGGCTGCTTCCGCATGCAATCATCCCTCAACCGCAACCGATCAACCAACCTCCCTCTTCTTCAGCCGGGTGATCGCCTTTTATTCACCTGATCGTCGCGACTGGCGGCTTCTCTGCGTCTTTGCTCTGGCTTTTCCCGACTTCTCTTCTGATGTCTGCATGTTCTACTTCCTGTTTTCTGCTGTATCTCTTTCATCTGTACTTATCTCTGTTCCATCTCCAGTTATCAAGTGCTTCCGCACCGCCTTGGTAGCTCCGCAACTCCTGGTCGCGCGGTGCGGTCGCGTTAGCTATGTGTATTTCCTCCGCAACTCAAAAAGAGTCCAAGTTCAAAAGTTTCTTGGCTGAAAATTCAAAACTTAAACAAAACAAGGGCCCCAACAATATTAACAATAGATTCGACCTTCGACGGATCAATGCGAATTCCTTATTTTGAAACAATAAATCCCAGTAAGCAACCCGATTCTATAAAAAAACACATTTGTGTGAATTCAGCTGAATTCGATAATGCCTACATCTCATAAATATTGCTCGTAAATGAGTGAGATGGTTGGCCCTACGCGATGAATGAGCAGGTAAATAATCGAGATAAGGCTGCACAATGTGCTTAATGTCATGAAATGCATAATACATAGCCCTTTGAAAAGTTGCCCCAAAGTTCTTCAATAAAAAGGGTAGTTTGCAATAAGAAAATGTTCCCCACGGACAAATGAAAGTTGTTTTAGGTTGATCAGCAGGGAGTATGTTTATTTGATTGTAACCAGAAAAACCATCCATAAAGGAAAACATTTCACTGCCAGCACAATCATCGATAATTTTATCGATATAGGGGGTTGGATAATTGTCTTTAGGACAAGCTCGATTAATATCCCTATAATCGATACATACTCTTATCGTTCCTTGTTTTTTGTTAACAGGAACAATATTTGATACCCAATCGGTTAAAGGAATTGGATAAATGAAACCTGCATGAAGTAATTTCTCAACTTTGGCTTTGATAGCAGCAGCTTTTCTTGGATGTATTTGACGTAAACGTTGACAGACAGGTTTGGCATCCAGGTAAGTCTTGATTTCATGTACGATAATTAATGGATCGATCCCTGACATTTCTTCATATGCCCAGGCAAACACGTCACAGAATTCTTGAAATAGGGCTTTATAAGTTTGGATTTCATCTTCCATACAACAAGCACCTATATGAATGTTTTCAATTATTCTTGGTTTAACTGAAATGTCAATAGGAATTGTTCGAGAGATATTTTCCAAGTTTAACTCAGAATCATGATTTTGTAATGGATTCTGCAGTTCTTTGACATATTCAACAGTGAAAATAGAAGAAAAATAAGTTTCAAAATGATCCATATCAGGTAAAAACGAAGATCAGTGATGTAGATCTTCCCATGGTAAATCGTCAATAGACAAAAGTTCACGAATTTTCTCATTAGTTTAAACAAGATTGGGAAATGTCATTGTGGCTGAGCTAGATATAGAAAGTGATTCCTCATGGATCCCATTCATTGGATCAGTTTTGGTTGAATAAGGGTTGGAAAGCGACTGTACAACCTGATATGCAATTTCAAATAGACTCAAAGGCATCGCGCCATCAAATGAATCTAACTTGGAGTCGGAAGGTACGATCCAAGGATCATCAAACATAATAGTATTTGATGAAATCATATGAATAGTTGTGATAGAAGGCAATACGTTAGGAGGAGGAAAGGAAAAATTTCCTAGTAAACTAGAATCTTTAATCAAACCTACTCTAACATCCTTGTAAGGGATAGCCGTTTTACTGACGTGCTGGATTGTTTCTGTAAAGGCTGGATTGGAAGAAAAATAAGTCAACTGATCTATTGTAATGATCCTTCCTTGATGTGGAAACTTGATAAGCCGAAAGACCGAAGAAACAACGACAGTCATACCATAAGACCAACTACGACCCAGGAGAAAGTTGTAATCTATAGGGGCATCAACCACTTCCACATCTAGATTTACGGTTTTGCCTTCGACCCCTATGGGTAAATCCTACAAAATACCAAAAGGATGGAAACCTTGGCCATCAAAAGCCTTTAGAATTGTCGGAGATTGATTGAGTGTAGGAGAACCAAGCGATTTCCAACACTAGATCAACATAATACACGTTGAAGCTCCCTCATCAATCACAGTCCGAAAGATTGGTCTGTTTTTTACTAATACTGGAATCTGGAAAGCCATTTAGTGAGGTAGGTGAGGTGTACTATTCTCTAAATCGAAGATTATTAGGTTCGAGTCTTGAATATCAACAACTCCTATGGCAGACAAAAGTAATTTATGTTGTGTTGGGCATGATTGCAACACTTCCAAAGCCGACATTGCTGAAGGGGAAATAGCTAAGTCCTCAACAATGTTGTAATTCTGAGCAGATCTCACATGTGGATTGAAAGCTGATTTACGAAGAACACCTTTAGCTGGCGGTTTGATTACTAAGTCTGGATTGGGTTTCTCGATCTGTAACGGACCAGAAACAGGAGGAGGTGTATTTGATGTGTTTGCACTAGAAGATTCTACTTCTTTACCATCAACAGGATTCTTACTACCATAATCTTGCGATCGTGTCACAATCCTGACATGAGACATCATCAAAATAGGTTCTTCTGAGGCATTCAAGGTAGAACCAACCATATTACTATCTTGAGTGGGAAAAGGATCCTTCAAGACAACACGTTGTTGTGAACCTTTAACGAATTTCGAAACCTCTGCTCGATGTGGGAATTCTTTAGTAAAATGATCCTCGTCAAAAATGAAACAAGGATAGCGAGGCTTGCGTTTTTCGTCATTAGATTAATTTTTATCAGTTTTATATTTTAAATTCTTTTTTTTTATTCTTCCATTTCTTTTTACCGCCAGATTTAGATTTGGACGTAGATGTTTCTACGACATGAATGTTGGCAGAAATTTCAGGGGAAGTCTCTCCTTTTGGGGAATCAGGTAAAGTTATAATAGGAGAAGAATTATTTGAAGATTTCTTATTGCTTTTAGTATTGACTGTACCAATCATACCATCAACGACATGAGACCCTGAAGGAGCTGCAGTTATTTGACCTTGTTTTGGAAGATCGGGGATTTTTTCATGTAAAGTATCTGACTGCGTATAGACGAGGTCAAGGTACTGAGCTTGAGAAATGACTTGCTCTTCAGTAACAACTTCGGCCTTAGCTACATCTTTAGTGATTTTGGGTAATAAATATTTAACAAACCATTCCACCAAAATTTGATTCGGAATGTAAACTTTCACCAAATGCCTTCTACGTTGCCATTCGTGAATATGAACAGAAATATATTTGGACGTGGATTGCTTTAGCAAAGTCAATAGTCCCGTGCCATTGTCGTATCTGATAGGAAACTAAAAATGAGTCAAGAAGGCAGTTGCTAACTGAATAAAATAATTAAAAAAGCCTCGTGGTAACTCAATGTACCATTTTGTAGCAAGACCAATAAGAGTTCTTTTAAAAAGATGTAAGTGAATTAAATCATCAATTATTGAATTAGACGCACACCAGAGGTGATAAGTCATAACGTGATTTGACGGATCTTCTCCTGACTTACCCTCAAATTTTGGTATATCACTGGGCAACTTATGCGGCATTGGCGGCCAATACGGATGATAGAAAAATGGATCATTCGTAAGGCGTGTCAAATCAGGTAAATCCAAAGTTGCAATAAATGGTAACTTACGGTTAGGGTCACGAAAACCTTGAGTAACCAAAGCAGTTCCAGGAGGAGGATACTTAGGATAATTGGGAATCAGATTTTCATTAGGAATTGTATAACCTCCCGGGAAACCAGGATTAACCAGACCAAACTGTGGTTGCTGAGGCTATTGATAAGTATAGCTAGGGTATGGTTGATACTGATAAACTGGGTTTTGTGAAATGGGACCAAATTGATACTATCCCTGGTACGGTTGACACGTGAATTGTGGTTGACTTGTGACAATCGTACTTGTACCAGCTTGTCCCGTAGGTATCTGGACCGAAGTCTGAACTGTAGGTCCTGACTGGGGTATAGAGACTTGAGGGATTTGCACGGATGCAGGGATACTAGAAACCAGAGTTATAGATACTCCAGAGACAGGTGTGTTATAGGTTGAACAAATGTTGTAGTAGTTACAATAGTTTGAGGCAGAGTTTGAGGTGTACTAGGCCCAGACTGCTGAATAGAACCAGGTGCAGGGGCTTGAATAGTAGGCAGGACAGGTTGCTGGGTTGGACTAGAAACCAAAGGTTGTCCAGGTTAAGAAGACAACTGCACACTAGGTTGCATAGTTTGTTGAATTTGGGATGGATCCCACACCATGTTTATTATGGGGTATTGTCCCGTAGAAGGTTGAACGTAAGGACTATAGCCTGGTTGAACATAGGGTTGATAAGTAAGTGGTAAATTTCCGGCTCCTTGTACAAATGATTGACCAGAAGGCAGTTGGAAACCTTGAGTTGGGTACTGACCTTGAGGTTGATAACCCTGAGGCGCGTATTGAATCTGGAGTGATAAGGACCTTGAGGAACATACTGAGTTTGGGGTTGACCTTGGGGTATGTACTATCCTGAAGGTTGACAACCTTGAGGTATGTACTGTCATTGAGGTTGTTCTCCAAAATAATATTGTGCCACAGTTTGTCCTGGGAAAAAGTTACCTTGAGGTTTTCCCCCATGTGGTAACTGGCTGCCTGAAGGTTGCCCCCCAGGCATTAATTGACTACCCTGAGGTTTCCCCCCAGGCTGTAACTGACTTCCCTCAACTTGTCCCCCAGGTGGTAACTGACTGCCTTGAGGTTGAGGATTCAGAATATTACCAGACATCATAAATATTTGCTCTGTGTTCGATGTTTCAGTTTTAATTCCATTAAGACCAAATGATAATACTTGTTCAATTGGTCGAGGAGCTACTCTTGAGAAAGTACCAGAAAGAGCCTGATACCCCGAAGGAACAGAAGGACCACCGTGTAAAAATTCTTTCGGTGTCTGGGAAAACATAGATGACTCTCCTGCCATAATGGATGAAGGATAGTAACCTCTGGGCGTAGGATGAAATGGAATTCGAGGTGGAGAAAAAGCAAGACCCAGGTTTTCTAAATAGTTCCTCAAAGATAGATACCAAGCGTCACTCCGAATAGGGCTGTAGAAAATGGATTCACGCTCCCTAAGATTTAAAGACTGAGGGAATTCGGGAAGAGATATATCTTCGTCTGGACTAGCAAGTTCTTCAATAGCAATGAGGCTAGATGGAAGATCTTCAGTAACAATATTTCTTACACTAGGTGAACCAGGATCGCTAGAAGTTGTTGTAATAAATCCTGAGGATATTTCCAAAATAGAATGTTTAGTTTCAGGCTCAGAAATTTCAGGTTCATCAGCTAGTTCACTGGAAGGAGAAATACTACTAGTAACTTCGGAAACTGAAATCGGTTCTTGAATGTGTTCTATTGTGGGTATTTGATGATCAGGATGAAAAAATATAGATGAACTTCCAATTTCTGTTGATCTAATTCTACCGCTACTAGATGATACTAGAGCACGCAGCCCTTCAAGTTGACTTGGTGTATATTCAGGGGGCTTCCCCTGAAGTCTCCAGGATTTTCTCGGTAATTCTGCCAACCAATCACACGCAAACAAAGAAAATTTCAATAAAAACACCTAAAGTCTCTAAAGAAACAAACTGTTGAATCACACGCCTATAAATATAAGAGTTCAAACCACACACAAATAGTAACTTCCCGTACTAAAAACACTAGTTGGTGATGAAATCCAACTTAGTATAAATTTAATACAGAAAGGGCGATTGGAATAGTTACCTTGAAAACCTGCTTAATGAAATAGACTGGCACAAGTTTCTTCACAAAACCATCTCGTGTGAAGAGAACCCCCTAGAGAGTCCAAGTGAGTCTAGTCGATGTCTGCTCCAGGTACAGTGAGATCTTTCCTTCACCATCACCTTAGGCAATAATCTTAAGCTTATGGACACTAAGGTTACCAACAGTAACAAATACAACTGGGGGAACAGTCTACGATTCAATTCCACATGCAAGGGCAGAGTAACAAAGCTCAATCCGCTTGAAGGCTTCTCAACATGGTTAATCCGAGGTTTATCGACAAGCGACCCCAGGCTCCTTGACAATGGTTAATCCGAGGTTTACCATTTGTAATCTGCGTAGATCTTCTGTCTTTCCCAATGAAACATAATTGATTGTCTCAAAGGTTCAGATATGATCTCGTGATTAACTCCTTTAAGAGAAGCTTCCCAGATTGTACAAATTACAATTGGATTTATTTCCTACCACAAGATTTATCTACTTGTTTGTTTTTAGTATCTTTGAGAGTTAATTACTCCCTACTCCAAGATACTAGCCTAAACTATATTGGTGGTAAGATCCCTAGAAATAAAAAGATTACTAGATGAATTTTAATTAAGCATTTCTTTTATGAGTTGTTCTTTACGTCAATAGGTATGGAAATGAAACTTTGATGGTGTGAAGACTCGACTTCCAAAAACACTAAAAATTCACCTAAAAATGATAATCAATTCGTTTTCTTTCAATGAAATTCTAGCTAAAGAAAGAGTTCGAGAATGCAATTATTTTTAAGAGACAATTCTTTCTTTGAACATAAAGAATAACTGGAAGAAAACATTTTTGTCTTTTCAACAAGAACTCGAAACGAGAAAAATTATCAATGCTCACACTAAAAACCTTTCACTTTTAAGACTTGAAACTACGAAAACAACTTTCCTTCAAAAGAGATCTACAAATTCTAAAAGCACTCAAAACTACAAAAACTAATTTTGAGATCTACAAAATTTAAAAATCTAATTGAATAGAAGCTTTAATTATTTTTTTTGAAGAACGTTTTACTTAGTTGTTCAGTAAGCTAAGGATTTATTTTTCCAGAATAACAAACAAATCAAAAAACATCCAGATATGTTACCTTTTATAAAAATGAAATTCAAAACTTATAACAAAGTTTTTTCGAAGATTTGCAAAGAAACAACTAGATCTATTTCTCAAGAAAGGATGGATTTCACAACTAGGTCAGACTCATCAAGAAGAAAAAAATACCAATGTGATCTGAGGTATTTCAAACTTCCAATCTTTGAGTCACTACAGAGACCAAGTGAAAATCAATCCAAATATGCAAAACTTCTAGAAAATCATCAAAAACACAAATACTGTTGGAACTCACTCACAAAAGGCTTTTGATAGAAACAATACCAATCTGGGCAGATACTAAAAACTCTAAATCAAATTAAAGATAAACTGGAAAAAGAAATCTGGAGTTTTTCAAAATTTTAACAGGGTCTGCAGGCTCCCAGAAGTAACAGGTGCGGTCCCGCACTGGTTACTTAAGGAAAGTGCGAAACTACCCGCACTGTGCAAAAGAACAAAGTGCGGTCCCCAGAAAAGTTCAAGAAAAACATTAAAGATTTCAAAATTTTTAAAAACAAAGAAAATCTAAGCTACCCAGGCAGCTATCCATCAATCAAAAACTAGAAAAATATTTTCCTCAAATCAAAATAAAGGAAAACAAAAAAAAACAAGAATCTTCCCCAGCGCAGTCGCCAATTTGTTGAGCGGATAAATCAATCTTGCGGACAAGATCGGTCTCCCTAGTACCAAAAATTAATCTAGCAAAAAATAGCCAAATAAACCTATCTTTCTCTAGACATATGTGATTTACAAAAGAATACTATAAATGTGTTAAGAACTTACCGTAAATCCAATGCTTGTTCGAAGTAGTTGTCCTTCAGTCACTTGAAGGAGTTATTTTTAAAGACCTACAGTCACAAACAAGAAAAAATTAAATAGCACCTGTATAGTAAATATTATAAATCATGCCTACCATGGTGATCAAGGAATCCATGAAATAAACAGTTAATTAACAGCTTATTGAGAAAAATGAATTCATTTGTATTAACTTTGAATAAAGAAAACCTTACAACCTTAGCCTTGATGTTGAACAGGCCTTCCCAGGGTCCGAAGCAGGAATTTCCTCTACTCTGACAAGCCTTGCACTCTTCCAACCGAGACAGATAGAGTTATGTGATCTCTCCTCACAAAAATCTTAGTTAAATGAGTCTGAATCCCAACAACACTTAACCTCAAATAATTCTAAAGCTTGAACTCCCCTTGAGGCTACCCAATGCCTCTTTTTATAGTACAAAAGAGGAGGTTTCAGTTCCAACTATGAAGGGATAGAATCCTCCTTCAAAGGGATAAGCTCCTCACATCAAGGGGTTAGCTCCTTAAGGTAAGGGATACATGAACCTCAAAAGAGCGGTTTTTCCGTTGCAAGATTATTTCTAGAGGCTTCTAGAATTTACTGAAAGTGAGCTTTTTGAGTTTTTGTGCCTTTTTAATCTTTTACAGGGGTTCGCACCTATAACATAGAGAAAGTGCGTTCAGGTATGTAGGAGTCATGAACATTAGGTGCGGGACCGCAGGCAAGATGAAGAGAAAGTGCGATACCAAAGTTAAGGAGATTTTTAAGAACGTTTCTCTTATTTTCAAGGCTTGACATGAAGAAATGATATGTTAGACTTGCAAAGGAGGAAGTATGAGTGATAATGAGCTCATACATATAGCAGAATGTTAGAATGACAATTTTCAGTGCAACAGTCTGAGAAAGGAATCGGGTAATGACAAGAGAATACTGGAAGCTTGAAATAAAAGAGATCGAGGACTGGTTCGAAAGACAGATCTAGGAGTTCGCAGTAAAATAAAATTGCAGTAAGAAGTTAACGGAAGAAAGGTGGAAAAATAGGTACGTCCTTAATGAAAGCTACAGAATATTCTTTGTGACTTTTGCAATTGAACTCCAGGAGTGGCTGGACAGATTGGTGGAATTCTAGAAGTGCTGGAAGGATGAGCAGGTCACTCTGTGGACTCCAGAGTTGCTCGAACAGCTTGAGAAAACCGATAATACTATCACACGCACGGTGGATCATTGGGTGGATAGTGTGCTGGGAGGATTTGTGATGGAATTTTCCATTGATTAGTTTGTATCATACTCTGAGGATAAACGCCGATTCTTCAAAGGATTCTGGGGCAAATTTCTAAGGATGTTTCCATTGCTGATCAAGAAATTACTATGTGAAAAGAGCATTCTGTGTATTCATACTAACTAAATGACCTCGGATCTAGACAAAAGCGCGACACACAGTGGTAAGTACTATCGAACCAACCTTGACAGAGGAAGGTCTGCCTATAATCTGTTGCAAGAGCCAGTTGCGGAAGATCCCCCAGCTACACCGCCGCCGAGGCCACACAAAGGTAAGAATTCACCCATATCACCACCTCCCCTGGATAGTGATATGGATGCGCATCTGAAACTTCCTACCTTCAAAGGGGTAGGAGACGAGGATATGGATCAGTTTTGGTTTGTGGCAGACTCTGTTTGCACTGTGTAGAATTTGGTAAGCGACACGATAAAGAGGGCGTAGCTGTCTTTAACATTCGAAGACAGAGCTCTGGACTGGTATATGTGACATGTTTCCTTGAATCGGACCGCCTCCATTCAAGATATCAAAGATGATCTGAAGCAACAATTCTGGAAGCCGAAATCTTATTCCCAGTTGGTAGCGGAAGTAAAGGACTTCAAGTAAGGTGCATCAGAGTCAGTATGGGAGGCTAATCAACGATTGAAGAAGGAAATTAGGGAAGGAGGGTGCGAATATGATGATAGACAACATAAGGAGTGGTTCATCGCTATGCTGTTACCCCACCTACGCACACCGATGAGTCATTAGACCTTTGAATTGCAGGAGAAAGCTGTGGAAGTTGCTATGAAATTGGAAGTTTCACCTTGGGAGGATATGTTGGTAGGGGTACAAAAAATCCAGGAACAACTTGGGGCTATGCATATGGAGATACAAAACTTGTGAAAAGAATGAGGAAAGGAAATCTGCGCAGATCTCTGGTGCATACGATGCCGGATATCTGACCATACGAAGGAGCAGTGTCCTTTGCTAAACGATTATATGCAAGTAGGAGGACCTAGTCCGATACGCCCAAGGGAAAGTATAGAACCTGTCCTGTTGCGACCAGGATCAAGCAGATCTGTACTATGGTGTGATGACTATCAGGTAGCAGGACAACATGATATGAACCATTGCCCTCGGCTAGGTGTGTATGTCCCATAACTAAAGCAACAATGGTGTCGTTTCTGCCAATCAGTGGGACATGATGAAAAAAAATGTCGTACATATAACTTAATGATGGATAGTGGGAATTTATATAGGGTACAATCAGACCCTGTGTCGCAAGGACTTGCTACACACTTTGGGGGATCACCGGCCCGAGGCAGAGGAGGTCGGGGAGGAAGCACCAGCCGAGGACGTGGGCAGCTAATCTATTATAATTGTGGGGAAATAGAGCACTTCGCCAAAGAATTCCCTAATCCTACTAGGCCATCGTGCAAATATTGTAGACAGCTGGACCATGAGGTAGAAGACTACCCAATTTTAATAGCCAAGATGCAGGAAAAGCAACCCACCCCTAAGTAGAATGTACAGAGAGTTTAAGATGAGCTAAGGAGGGCGGATCCAAGTGTAAACATCATGACACGTAGTAAGGAAGGTCTTGCCTCTCGAGAAGGAGTGTCTTTCAAAGAACAAGCACCATTGGCAGCCCCCGCGTAGCCTCAGATAGAAGAAGGAATTGAGCCCTTCTTGAAGGCATGTTTGAAGTTGCTAAGGAATCCGTAGGACATAGGAAATCTCCTAGCATTACTGAACACCTGTGCAGCTAGGACCAGTTTGATCCCTGAGATCAAGGATGTACACAAACTATAAATCTATAAGAAATGCAGCGGGAGAGAGATGAAATTAACTACACAGATCGGTGACTACCAGATGGATCAGGTTATCTTAGATCTCGGATCAGATGTGAACGTCTTGCTAAAGAAGACATGGCAATGAATGGGAGAGCTTAAATTAGAATGGTCCACTATCCAACAGCAAATGGAAAATCAACATAAAATCATCCCTCTAGGTAGGTTATCAAAATTCATGGTTGAAATTGCAGGGGTAAGGGTCCTAGATGGTTTTGAAGTAATAGAAATCGTTGAAGACGCGGACCCCTACCCTGTGCTCCTTGGGCTAGACTGGGCAATAGACATGGGGGGTGTCATCAATCTCAAGAAACGCAGCATGGTGTTCGAAAACAAAGGTACACGTGTCATAGTACCACTAGATCTAGTTGAAGGTCCACGGTATAAAGAACCAGCTTATGAGAAGGTGGAATTATATGAAATTTATAAAATAATTGCGTAGGATGAAGATTGAGTTAACCCCACGGATGAAGGAATTCTCTGCTGGGAAAAGGACAGTGAACTGATTCCGATGAGGAGCTGGAGAATTGTCAAGGTCATTTGCATGAGGTTTCGGCACTTTGAAGCCTTCATACCATCAGGAATTTCCATCGCATCTCTACCACAAAAAGAACCTTGCCCTGATAGGAGGACGCAGGTGAAAATCAGTAGCTAAATGAACCTAAAAGTCCCATGGAACGCAAGCCAGAAGCACTACGTGAAGCACCTATGCAAGGACCGGTAATTTTCACTCAGAGGAAGTATTGGAGTAGGGTGATCTTGTGCATAGGGACCCCAGTTGCTAGATGGGCTCCAAGATCAGTCAACCTACACAGCTACTTGCTGACGTGCAACACTCAAGGGTGCGATCGAACCTTTCCCAAACAGACTTGCCAGTGTTGAGATTCAACAAGATGATGAGCTTAGTGAAAAGAGTCTCCTTCACTAAGTGGGCTTGCAGGATATTTTTGGCGCAAAGTCTATTTTTAGACATGTCGATCATATTCTATGAGTTGCAGGATGCTATTTTTGGATGGTTGGTCAAGTTGGAAAAATAGATGGACTTCTATTTTTAGACATACTGGTCAGAATCTATTTTTAGACTGCCAGTCTAAATATAGATATGTCGAATATTATTAGCTCTTAATAATATTTGGACTCTAAACATGATCTTATTCTCTTGGAGCACTTAAGTTAAGTGCACAGATGTGGCACAACAGCTGACAGAAGGAATTACATTATTCCTGAGGGTTTACTGGAGCTATTGCATGGAGGCATCAGTTAGAACTCATGGCAAGATTTGACATGCTTGATAGTTGGTGGGAGTTGTATTTAGTTTAACTCACGTAAATCTCACGAGCTAGTTGTGTATCTACCTAACCGATTGATACACTAGTGAGAGTGGAGTGAATTAATTAGTTAATTAATTCACTAAATAATAACTCATTAATCAACTGAAGAATACATCAATTAACTACAGTGCATGGCAGTTTCAGTGGAAACCAGTGGAGAGATAGGTGAAAGAGCAAGTGTGACTATCAGTTGTGATTATAGTGATGCATTTATTGCATCCAACACTCAGTGGAGATGCCAATGAGGATTGCGTGAGCAAGGCTGTAGTAAATAAAACTTATTCAGAGCCATTCTTCAGTGGGGATTGCGCAGTAGAGGCAGGCTAGCAGGTGGCAAAGATTGGTGCATGGATTTGCAAGGTTGGGCTTGATTAGTGTGTAGCGATTGTATTGTACTAAGAGCTTGATATGATCAGCTTTGTATGAGGATTGTTACATTATCTTTATGACATATATTATATACATATATTTTGGGTTTTCAGCTTTAGGATTTCCTGTTAAAAAACTATGTTAATGTGTGTGAATTTTTATTGTTTCATGTGTGCATTGCAATCTTGATTTAAATTTCTGCAAATGATTAATGCTGGAATAGATTCTGTATTTTGCATGAAGTTAAAATAGTGTGAGATCAGGAGAATATTTGACATATAACACATAAGTTATATAATTTCTACATGGTATTAGAGCAGAGTTGATCATAGAAGGAGATTGCAATTATTGAAGCGGTTGAGTTTTGTGCTGGTGTAATTTGAATTTGCTACAGTGTTTTCTTGGTGTCGAAGTTGAGAATTCATTGAAATTTATTTCAATGGATTTTGATTGGAGTATGCCCTTGATGGGAGTTCAAATTATATTGCATGGAAGGACAGGATGGAGGTGGTGCTGGATGATAAAGGGCTGAAGGAGTTCATCGATAGCGATGTTCCTAAGTCGAGATCTAGCGATGTAGCCGCACTTGACGCATGAAAAAATAAGGTAGCAAAGCATTGAAGGATTCTGTTGGAAGGTGTGAAGGACCACATTGTGTCTAGACTTCATGGGAAAGCCACTCCATTCTTAATGTGGAAGGCTTTGACAGATTTTTTCCAAAGCAGAAGTGACCAGAGGAAGTTGGCACTTAAAGACAAGCTCATAAAAATAAAAATGGAGAAAGGCGACAGTATACCAAAATACCTCACAAATTTTTTCCACTACAAGGATGAGCTGGGAAGTGTGGGGGTTACTGTTGATGAAGAATACTTGGTGAGCTTGGCTCTCCTTGGGCTTCCGAAGAGTTGGCATAGCTACGAAGACTCTGTCAATGGACGGGAGAAACTGCCAGGATGGGAGCGACTTTGGTCAGATCTTGTGTAGGAGGAGATAAGGTGGGGTACCAGGGATGGATCTTCATCGAATAATGAGATGAAGAAAATTGCGCTTTGCCTACCAAAGAAAGGAAAGGGAAGGGGAAGAAAAATCCTTCTCAATCCAGGGCAAAAGGCAAGAAGCAGGATTTGTCCAAGGTGAAGTGTTTTCATTGTCACTAGCATGGGAATTTCGCCAGTAATTGTCCACAGAAGAAGAAGAATAAGCAAGCTGCTGGATCTGTAGCTGGAGAGGCCTTAGCCTCACAGTTTGAGTGGGATTTTTCTTTGATTGCATGCTTGGTTTCAAGTGTGATGGGATCGGTGTGGTTTCTTGACAGTGGTGCGTCTTTCCATATGACTGGAGACAAATATTTTTTTAGTGATTTGGATGAAAAGGATCTTGGAGTGCACATCGAGATGGGCGATGATGGTAGATACAATGAGACTGGTATCGAGACCATTTCCTTTGAGAGGGATTCTAGTAAACCTTTCATCTTGAAGGATGTCATGCATGTTCCAGGATTGAAGAAGAATCTGATCTCTGTGGCGATGCTGGAAGACAAGGGTTATGATGTTGTTTTCAGTGAGGGAAAAGCCTTCCTTCGTCATAAAACAACTGGTCAAACCAGAAGGATACAGATTTGAGTTAAGAATCTTTATCAATTGTCGGTAGATGGCTACGCAGCAATGGCAGGCAAAGAAGAAGGTGTGGTGAGTCGGGATGAGGGCAAATTGTGGCACAACAGATTGGGCCATCTTCACCATGGCTCTTTGAAAATTTTGTAGTAGATTTATACCGAGCTTCCCAAAGGTACACTTGCACAGTCATATCAGTGAAAGGGATGTACTTTGGGAAGATTTGTGAAGACCACTTTTCATGAGAAGGATAGTCACGCCTCGAAGATCCTTGAGAGAATTCACACAGACATGTGTGGAACTTTCTCGATTGCTTCAATAGTAAAGCACAGGTATTATGTGATATTTGTTGATGAATTTTCTCGTAAGTGTTGGATCTTCTTCATGCAGAAGAAGAGCGAGACATACTCAAAGTTTTGTGAGTTCAAGGCGCTGGTTGAGAAAGAGTTGGGGAAGTAGGTGAAAGCTTTAAGGAGTGATAATGGTGGTGAATACATCTTTGGAGAATTCAAAGACTTCTGTAGCAAAGAAGGAATTCGAAGAGAACAAATAGCAACTCATAACCCACAACAGAATGGGGTCACGGAGAGAAAGAACATAATGATCGTGGGTGCTGCACGGGAGATGTTGCATGATTAGGGCCTTCCCATACACTTGTGGGCTGAGGCATGCAACACTGCAGTTTATGTGCAAAACCGTTTTCCTCATAGAGTACTTGGCATGAGTACACCCGAAGTGGCATTTTCTAGTAAGAAGCCTGGTATTTCTCATTTGAAGATTTTTGGCTCACTTGTTTACATTCATGTGACAAAGGATGCCAGGAAGAATCTGGAGCCAGCCGCAGAGGTTGGGATATTTTTTGGGTACACAGAAACACCCCACAATTATTGTGTGTATTTTCCAGACAGTCGGATGACTGTCGTGTGATGGGATATCAAATTTCATGAGGAGAAAGCCATGAAATTGTCGTTTGAGAGGGAGCTAAACTTGCATGCAGAGAAGGAGCTACTTGTTCCTAAAGATGAGCCTAAAGATGTGGATCAGCCACAAGAGGAGGTTCGTGGAGTGGAAAAAACCACTCATGTAGCGCTAAACATCAGAGGGCGGAAGTGCACTACAGAAGCTAAATGACTGAATCTTGATGCAATGCAGAATGTAGGAGTTCCTACATCACAGCGCAGACAGAGACAGTCACTTGACCGATTTACTGGATACATGGCTCTAATGATAAAGTGTATCGTGACGGAGCCATCCTCTTTCGAGGAAGCTGTGGAGGATCTCACATGGGTAGATTCCATGGTGGAAGATTATGATTCAATTGTCAGAAACAGTGCATGGGGGATTGTCGCAAGGCCGGAAGGGAAATCAGTGGTAGGTTTAAGATGGATCTACAAAATGAAGCAAGTTTCTGATGGGAGCATTGAGAATTATAAGGAAAGATTTGTTTCCTGGGGCTTCTCACAGATCAAGGGGATTGACTATGAAGAAACCTTTACACCTGTCGCAAGGTATTCTTCCATACGGACCATCCTTGCTCTCTCAGTGCAGATGGGTTGGCACATTCATCAGATGGATGTGAAGACTGCATTCCTCAACGGAATCATTGAGGAGGAGGTGTACATTGAGTAGCCTGAAGGATTCTAAATATTCAATAGTGAGTCGCATATGTTCAGGCTCAAAAGAGCGCTGTATGGGCTGAAACAAGCACCTCGCTATTGGTATACACGAATAGACAATTATTTCACCGGACTTGGTTTTGCCAAGAGTGAGGTGGATCCAAACCTATACCAGATTGTGGTGGAGGGTAAGCTTTTGATCATTGTGCTTTATGTATATGATTTAATACTAATAGGTGATTAATTTTTGATACACTCATGCAAGGCAGATCTTGCAAAGGAGTTCGAGACGAAGGAGTTGGGCCTCCTTCATTATTTCCTGGGATTGGAAATTTGGCAGCGGAAAGGTGAACTGTTTGTGTCTCAAGGCAACTACGCCTGGGAGATACTAGAGAAGTTTCACATGCAAGGCTGCAAGCCTATCAACACTCCTCTTCCTGGTGGTTGGAGGAAATAGGATGCTACATCGGCAGAGGTAGTGGATGCCACTGTTTATCGACAGTTGGTTGGTTCGCTCATGTATTTAGTCAATAAACGACCAGACATATGCTATGATGTGAACCAGCTTTCACAAGCGATGGTTAAGCCTACCAAGCTCTTTTGGAAGGCATGCAAGCATGTCCTGAGGTATCTTAGGGGCACATCTGGATATGGATTGTGGTATAGACAGTCGGATGAGGTGAAGCTGCATGGCTTCACGGATGCAGATTGGGAAGGAAGCCAAACAAACAGAAAGAGCACATCTGGAGGGATTTTCAGTATCGGATCTACAACATTTTCTTGGTACAGTAGGAAACAAATATCTGTGGCACTCAGTTCAGTGGAGGCTGAGTACATGGAAGCAAGTTTGGCTGCATGCGAGGCTATATGGATGAGGAAGATCCTGGTCAGGTTGTTCGGTTCTCATTTAGATCCTACTATGATATATTGTGATAATAAGAGTTGCATTAAACTCTCGGTTAATCCAGTATTTCATGATATATCTAAACATATTGACATCCGGTACCATCATATCAGATATTGTGTGCAGCGGAAGATCATGTTGCTTTCTTACATTCCTACGAAGGATTAAGATGCAGATATTATGACGAAGGCGCTCACCAAGAGAAAATTCAAATACCATAGAGACAGGATCGGGGTGGAAGATAATCCCTATATTGTTGAGAGGGAGTGTTGAGATTCAACAAGATGATGAGCTTAGTGAAAAGAGTCGCCTTCACTAAGTGGGCCTGCAAGCTATTTTTGGCGCAAAGTCTATTTTTAGACTATGTCTATTTTTAGACATGTCGATCATATTCTATGAGTTGCAGGATTCTATTTGTGGATGGTTGTTCAAGTTGGAAAAATAGATGGACTTCTATTTTTAGACATACTGGGCGGAGTTTATTTTTATACTACCAGTCTAAATATAGATATGTCGAATATTATTAGCTCTTAATAATATTTGGACTCTAAACATTATCTTATTCTCTTGGAGCACTTCAGCTAAGTGCACAGATGTGGCACAATAGCTGACAGAAGGAATTACGATGTTCTTGAGGGTTTGCTGGAGCTATTGCATGGAGGACTTAGTTAGAACTCAAGTGGCAGAGTTATGACACAGTTGGAGAAGTAGTTGGTGGAGTTGTATTTAGTTTAACTCAGTTAGACTTAGTTGAGCTAGTTGTATCTAGTCTAACTAATTAATACACTAGTGAGAGTGGAGTGAATTAATTATTTATTTAATTCACTAAATAATAACTCATTAATCAACTGAAGAATACATCATTTAACTACAATGCATGACAGTTTCAATGGAAACCAGTGGAGAGATAGGTAAAAGAGCAAGTGTGACTATCAGTTGTGACTATAGTGATGCATTGATTGCATCCAACACTTAGTGGAGATGCCAATGAGGATTGTGTGAGAAAGGCTGGAGTAATTTGAACTCATTTAGATCCATTCTTTAGCAGAGATTGTGCAGTAGAGGCAAGCTAGCAGATGGCAAAGTTTGGTGCATGGATTTGCAAGATCGGGCCTAATTAGTGTGTAGCGATTGTATTGTACTGAGAGCTTGATATGATCAGCTTTGTGTGAGGATTGTTACATGATCTCTATGACATATATTATATAAATATAGTTTGGGTTTTCAGCTTCAGGCTTTCCCATTAAACAACTGTGTTAATGTGTGTGAATTTTTATTGTTTCATGTGTGCATTGCAATCTTGATTTAAATTTCCGCAAATGACCAATGGTGGAATAGATTCTATATTTTGCATAATTTTAACAGGGCATCATTGAAGGATAACTATCCTCTCCCAAAGATATATCACATTCTACCAAGAGTAACATGATCTTATAGATCATCAATGGTTGATGGATTTTTAGGCTACAACCATATTTCAGTTTAGGTAGAAGATACAGAAAAGACAACATTCACAACCCCATGGGGCACTTTCATGTATGCAAACATGCCTTTTGGATTAATGAATGTTGGTGCTGCTTTCCAAAGGGATATGGATATAGCCTTTGTTGGTGAAAAGGATAAATTTTTGCTAATTTATTTTGATGATATTATAGTTTTTTCCAGGTCAGATGAAGAGAATTTGAAACATTTGCATCAAACTTTTGAAAAATGCAGAAGGTATGGTTTAGCTTTTAACCCCAATAAATCTCATTTCACTTTGAAAGAAGGAAAATTTCTTGGTCATATTGTATCTAAATAAGGGGTAATAATTGATCGTAAAAGGGTAGAAGAAATAAAAAACATACCTCTGCCAAGGATTAAAAAGGAGATCCACAATTTTTTGGGGAAAATAAATTTCCTTACAAGGTTTATCCCAAATTATGCATAAATTGTAAAAGAGATCACTAACATGCTGGAAAAGGATGCAGAAGTTAGATGGGATGTGGCTGCTAAGGATTATTTTGAAAGAATAAAAGAGGATTTCCAAGAAGCTACAGTATTGGTGAGTCCAGATTATAAAAAACGTTTTCAATTATTTTAATTTTCTTCTCCTTCTACTGTTGCAGTTGTACTTTTGCAACGAAACCAAGACAATAAAGAACAACCAGTGGAATTTTTCAGCAGGGTGTTAAGGGATATAGAGCTGAAGTATAATACTGTATAAAAGTAGGTTATTCTTTGGTAAAAGCACTGAATTATTTTAGAGTTTATGTTCCTTAGTATAAAATTATTGCATATGTTCCTAGTGCAGTTTTCAAAGACATGCTGACTCAGAGTGAGAGTGATGGAAAAATATGAAAGTGGATAGAAAAGATCCAAGAGTATGACATGAAAATAAAACTAACTAGGTTGGAAAAGGGACAAGGATTAGAATTTTTTTTGACAAAGGCCAATTATCAAGATATGGGAATCAATTTGATAGCTGAAGTTGCTAAATCAAAGGATGCTAAAGAAAAAAGTAAGGATGAAGAGCTGGAAAACATATTTCAATATAATTACCTTTGTTCTGAGTGGTATAAAGATATTGTCCATTATCTGTGTTTTCTTAGTTGTCCCACCTCTTTAGATAGAAAAAAGTACAAAGCTCTTAGAGTCAAAGCCTAGAAGTATGTAATAAGAAATGGTAGGATGTATTTCAAGGATCCAACTGGTATTTTGTTGCTTTTGTTTTATAGAAGGGGAGACTGTAGAAATTTTCAATGAATATCATGGATTTCTCTATGGAGGACATTATATTTAGAAGGTTACAACACACAAGATCTTGAATCTTGGTTTATTTTGGCCCTTTTTGTTTTATGATGTTTATGGCCTTGTAATAAGTTGTGAAAAGTGCCAAATATTTACTAAAAAGAATAAATTGGCACCATTTCCATTGATTCCTATTTTTATTGAAGAACCGTTTAGACAATAGGGTCTATATTTTATATGGGAGATAAATACACCTTCTTGTGGACAACATAGATGAATCCTAAAAGGTACGGTATATTTTACAAAATGGGTGGAATTTTTTACAACTATGAGGGTAACTGATTCAATGGCAATCAAATTTTTGGAGGAAAATATTTTCACCAGGTTTTTTTGTCCGAAGAAGTTAGTGGAATATAATGCTGAGGTGTTTAGGTCTGCAGAATTGATTAAATTTTTCCATAATTATAATTGGGTACTCTCACATTCTACCACCTACCATCCACAGGGGAATGGGTTGGAAAAATATTCAAACAAGGCTCTAGGAAGGTGTTAAAGAAACCCATTGTAGAAAATAAGAAAAACTGGGATTCACAGCTAAAATTTTCTTTATGGGAAAATAGGCTGACAACTAACAGATCAAATGGAAATTCCCATTTTGAATTGGTATATGGAAGAATGTTGGAATAGGGTTTCCTAACAAGCTGCAAAACTGGTCCATTTTGATTATTTTTTGTTATATTTAGTCTAGTGTAGGGGTTTTGGGGCAGGTCAAAGCCCCGAACGCATTGTAATGGGGGGTTTTGGGGTGAGTCAAAGCCCCAAACGTATTGTAATGGGTCAAAGGGTAAACTAGGGATCCGAAAAACATGGGTTGCGGACCATAGGAAAGTCGAATCTAGATTGTTATAAATAGAGATGTATTTTGTATCGAAAAGGATAAGAATTGATGAGATATTGATGTGATCTATTTCTTAGGCTTTCTGTTTGGGTTTTTGGGAACGGACTCCTGCTGGTTGTGTGCGTGGATATCCTAGTTCAGCTGTGTGTGGACCCTACTACTATGTGCACAGGTTGGGAAGGGAATTGTAAGGAAATATTGATGAATGAATGAATGTGAAGGATTATTAGAGATCTGAATCTGTGAGTACTGTTATATGAATTGTTGTGTATGTATTTTATGTATTTTTGCTGTGAAGATCTGTGTACTTAATGCTTGGATATAGATCTATTTTTCTCTGTTTATATAATACTGTGTTGATGTTATAGAAAGAATATAATTATAGATCTAGTGCACGTGGATGCAAATAGATACATAATTAACCCTGCGAATAACAAGGTAATTTGGGAATTACAGAAACATAACATAGCTCTGCTTGCCTTACCCTTCCTTTCTCAGGGTGCGGAAACCTGGTTTCAGCACCCACCCATACTACTTCGGGTGAGACTGTGACCTACGAAATTAGGTCACTTCCGAAAGGGCCAGTAGTATAGGGGTTTGTTGGAAAACCTTGCACACTGAACCTGGGTTAGGACCCCTCAAGCCAACAAATGGTTCCGTTGCCAGGACCAAAAGAAGTATAAGAAATGAATCGAGTGATGACAAGAGAATACTGGAAGCTTGAAAGAAAAGAGATCGAGGACTGGTTCGAAAGACAGATCCAGGAGTTCGCAGTAAAAGAAAATCGCAGTAAGAAGTTAATGGCGGAAAGGTGGAAAAATAGGTAAGTCCTTAATGAAAGCTACGAAATATTCTTTGTGACTTTCGCAATTGAACTCCAGAGTGGCTGGCCAGAATGGTGGAATTCTAGAAGTGCTGGAAGGACAAGTGGGTCACTCTCTGGACTCCATAGTTGCTCGAACAGCTTGAGAAAACTAATAATACTATCACACGCATGGTGGATCATTGGGTGGATAGTGTGCTGGGAGGATTTGTGACAGAATTTTCCATTGATAATTTTGTATCATACTCTGAGGCTGAATGCCGATTCTTCAAAGGATTCCGGGGCAAATTTCTAAGGACGTTACCATTGCTAATCAAGAAATTACTATGTGAAAAGAGAATTTTGTGTAGTCATACTGACTGAATGACCTCGGATCTAGATGGAAGTGCGACACGTAGTGTTAAGTACTATTGAACCATCCTTGATGGAAGAAGGTCTGCCTATAATCTGTTGCAAGAGCCAGTTGCGCAAGATCCCCCAGCTACATCGCCGCCGAGGCCACACAAAGGTAAGAATTCACCCATACCACCACCTCCCCTAGATAGTGATATGGATGCGCATCTGAAACTGCCTACCTTCAAAGGGGTATGAGACGAGGATATGGATCGGTTTTGGTTTGTGGTAGACTCTGTCTGGACTAAGCAGAATTTGGCAAGAGACACGATAAAGAGGGCACAACTGTCTTTGGCATTCGAAGACAGAGCTCTGGACTGGTATATGCGATACGTTGCCCAGAATGGGACTGCCTCCATTCAAGATATCAAAGATGCTTTGAAGAAACAATTCCAGAAGCTGAAATCTTATTCCCAATTGGTAGCGGAAGTAAAGGACTTCAAATAAGGTGCATCTGAGTCAGTATGGGAGGTTGATCAGCGATTGAAGAAGGAAATTAGGGAAGGAGGGTTCGAATATGATGATAAAAAACATACATATTGGTTCATCACTATGTTGTTACCCCACCTGCACACACCGATGAGTCATCAGACCTTTGAATCGCAGGAGAAAGCTGTGGAAGTTGCTATGAAATTGGAAGCTGCACCTTGGGAGGATATGTTGGCAGGAGTACAAAAAATCTAGGAACAACTTGGGGCTATGCATATGGAGATACAGAACTTGTGAAAAGAACGAGGAAAGGACATCTGCGCAGATCTCTGGTGCATACGATGTCGGGTGTCTGGCCATACGAAGGAGTAGTTTCCTCTGCTGAACGATTATATGCAAGCAGGAGGACCTAGTCTGATATGCCAAGGGGCAAGTAGAGAACCTGTCTTGTTGCAACCAGGATCAAGCAGATCTGCACTGTGGTGTGATGATTTCCAGGTAGCAGGACTACATGATATGAACCATTGCCTTCAGCTAGGTGTGTATGTCCCAGAACTAAAGCAACAATGGTGTCGTTTCTGCCAATCAGTGGGACATGATGAGCATAACTATCGTACATATGAATTAATGATGGATAGTGGGAATTTATATAGGGTACAATCAGACCCTGCATCGCCAAGACTTGCTGCGCACTTTGGGGGATCACCGGCCCGAGGCAAAGGAGGTCGAGGAGGAAGCATCGCCGAGGACGTGGGCAGCTAATCTGTTATAATTGTGGGGAAATAGGGCATTTTTTCAGAGAATTCCCTAATCCTACGAAGCCATCATGCAAATATTGTAGACAGCTAGACCATGAGGTAGAAGACTACCCAATTTTAATAGCCCAGATGCAGGAAATGCAACCCACCCCTACATAGAATGTACAGAGAGTTAAAGCCGAGCTAAGAAGGGCGGATCCAAGTGTAAACATCATGACACGTAGTAAGGAAGGTCTTGCCTCTCAGGAAGTAGTGTCTTTCAAAGAACAAGCACCATTGGCAGCCCCCGCGTAGCCTCAGATAGAAGAAGGAATTGAGCCCTTCTTGAAGGCATGTTCGAAGTTGCTAAGGAATCCATAGGTCGGAGGAAATATCCTAGCATTACTGAACACCTGTGCAGCTAGGACCAGTTTGATCCCTGAGATCAAGGATGTACACAAACTATACAGCTATAAGAAATGCAGCGGGAGAGAGATGCAATTAAATGCACATATCGGTGACTACGAGATGGATCAGGTTATCTTAGATCTGGGATCGGATGCGAACGTCTTGCCAAAGAAGACATGGCAATGAATGGGAGAGCCTAAATTGGAATGGTCCACTATCCAACAGCAAATGGAAAATCAACAGAAAATCATCCCTTTGGATAGGTTACCGAAAGTCATGGTTGACATTGCAGGGGTAAGGGTCCTAGCTGATTTTGAAGTAATAGAAATCGTTGAAGACGCGAACCCCTACCCTGCATTCCTCGGGATAGACTCGGAAATAGACACGGGGGGTGTTATCAATCTCAAGAAACGCAGCATGGTGTTCGAAAACAAAGGTATGTGTGTCTCTAGATCCAGCCGAAGGTGTGCGATATACAGAACTAGCCTATGAGAAGGAGGAATTATATCACATTTATAAAATAACTGTGCAAGATGAAGATCGAGTTAACCCCACGAATGAAGGAATGCTCTGCTGGGAAAAGGACAGTGAATTTTTTTTCGATTCTGATGAGGAGATGGATAATTGGAAAGGTCGGTTGCATGAGGTTTTGGCGCTTCGAAGCCTTCAGACTATCAGGAATTTTCGTCGCATCTCTACCACAGAAATAACCTTGCCCTGATAGGAGGACGCAAGTGAAAATCAGTAGCCAAATGAACCTAAAAGTCAAATGGAACATAAGCTAGAAGCGCTATCGCTAGCACTATGCGAATCACCTATGCAAGGACCGGTATTTTTCACTCAGAGGAACTATTGGAGTAGGGTGATCCTATGCATAGGGACCCCAGTTGCTAGATGGGCTCCAAGGTCAGTCGACCTACATAGCTACTTGCTGACGTGCAACACTCAAGGGTGCGATATAACCTTGCCGAAACAGAATTTCTAGTGTTGAGATTCAAGAAGATGATGAGCTTAGTGAAAAGAGTCGCCCTCACTAAGTGGGCCCGCAGGCTATTTTTGGCGTAAAGTCTATTTTTAGAATATGTCTATTTTTAGGCATGTCGATCATATTCTATGAGTTGTAGGATGTTATTTGTGGATGGTTGGTCAAGTTGGAAAACTATATGGATTTCTATTTTTATACATACTAGGCAGATTCTATTTTTAGACTGCTAGTCTAAATATAGATATGTCGAATATTATTAGCTCTTAATAATATTTGGACTCTAAACATTATCTTATTCTCTTGGAGCACTTCAGTTAAGTGCACAGATGTGGCATAGTAGCTGACAGAAGGAATTACACTATTCCTGAGGGTTTACTGGGGCTATTGCATGGAGGACTTAGTTAGAACTCAAGTGGCAGAGTTATGACACAGTTGGAGAAGTAGTTGGTGGAGTTGTATTTAGTTTAACTCAGTTAGACTCAGTTGAGCTAGTTGTATCTAGTCTAACTAATTGATACACTAGTGAGAGTGGAGTGAATTAATTATTTAATTAATTCACTAAATAATAACTCATTAATCAACTGAAGAATACATCAGTTAACTACAGTGCATGGCAGTTTCAGTGGAAACTAGTGGAGATATAGGTGAAAGAGCAAGTGTGACTATAAGTTGTGACTATAGTGATGCATTGATTGCATCCAACACTCAGTGAAGATGCCAATGAGGATTGCGTAAGCAAGGCTAGAGTAATTCGAACTCATTCAGAGCCATTCTTCAGCAGGGATTGCGCAGTAGAGGCAGGCTAGTAGGTGGCAATGATTAGTGCATGGATTTACAAGGTTGCTATAGGGTAAACTGCTTGGGTTGCTGATTTTCGAATATCCCTCTCAGGGCCTTTCGGTGCCCGAGGCAGATAGTAAGATTAACTGTGCTGTTCACAAAGATGGCATGAGCATGTTCATATTAACTTAAAATAACTTGATGGAATGCGATAGAGAATTACCTCTTTGATGATCTCGGAGTCCCTTGGAGAGCGCTAGGCAGCGAAACAAGAGTCCTTCTTCACCGGCTCCAAATCTTAGTCCTGCAATCAGTCAAAGCACCCGTGTAATTTCTAACATAACATATATCCTATCAATCAAGTCAATATACAATGAACTACTAACTTCTACACATCTGAGCCATTCATATCATACTATGTAAATATTCAAACAATAATGGCAATATTAAGCATTGAATGGACAAAACGAACACAGTTCTATTGATTTTGAAAGAAGGAGGATTACAACCATCAGTTGTACCAAGCCCTCCTCAGTCTCCCAATCTCTTTTATCTCTCAAGTGAAGAAGTCCAAGTCAACAAGCCCTCTAGGAACCTCTTTGACTCTTGGCCTTCACAATATAAAACTATTCTCTATTCCATAAGTATGTAAAAACCTTTAGCAATCCTTCGACCCTCAATTAAGAGCCTTCAGCTCCTTCTTATAGGAGAGGGAGAAAGCCATTGTTGCCCTTCTCTTTCCACTAGTTTGGAATGGAAAAAACTTAGATGTTTCTTTAATCTCTATGCTTTTGCCTCCTTTGGAGTTCAGTCTTGTTATAGCAATGACCAATAATGAACTGGTGCTCTGCAGTTTCTTTTGTGAACTGACTCTCTTGTGAGAGAAAGCTGGAGATTCAAATCATTCTCCGTGGGATTCAAACTTAAAACACAGGTAATGCTTCCCTCCAGTGTAAACAGAGCGTTTCCCTAGCCACTAACACGGCCCATTCACCGATTAACTGCGTTATAAAGCTCTTGTGTTGTTATAGATAGGTGTTACCCTGGCAGAAATAGGTTTAATTTAGGTCTTTGTACTCCTTCCATATTTGTCTTCCCCTCTGAGCTGATGAGGAAGTATTTTGACCTATAACAGATGCCCCCTAAAGTGTGAGGTCAAAGACGAAGACGATGGCCGAAATACTTTATAATTTGTGTAGAGATAAAGAGATTGAAAGACTGAGGAAAACCTGAAACAACAACATATGTCAGAAAATATAGTATTTGCCTTGAGTCGGGCATATCCCATGCTCAGTAGCTTAAACAACATGATTTCTCTAGAATAGAGATATGAAGAATCTATCCACCGATAGGCACAGTGTGGAAGTGTCTGTCATAACATGATTAGGCTGAAGAAGCTGTCTCCATAAACAGTATCACAACTTGGGGAAGGAAACACAACTTTAATGATGTAACCTTTGCCCCAAGGTCTTGATTATTGATTCACTTAAACTACATATTTCTCAACATGTGAATGAAGGAGTTGTCGTCAAACATGTGAGAAATCGTCTGATTACCAGTCAATAGCGAAAACTGTTAACAGACGCGAAGGTGGCCACCGATAATGATGATGGTCCCTAAGATGCATAGTACAATCTAGCGAGTGTGAATAAAATGAGTTGAAGTCGAACACTCGTAGAATCATTCGACCAGGAGCCAATGATGAAGACCCTTGATCAAACACAGGACTACCTGCCACTGATGTCTGCAAGTATCCGAGTACTGATGGGTTTCTGGATCAACTTCCTAGATAAGGTGTTGAAGTCGATAAGAAGTGATCTGTTGAAAGGTAGGCACTCAGGTGTCCTACATCAGTCAACACGAAACAGAAACCAAATGATTTTGTTTATGTTTGATATAATGAAGAGTCAATGGGAACGTCGGACGACAAATAATTTCTAGCATAATGAGCGGTTTGGTTGATAACAGGAGCAGTAGATAGCGAGATCTGCTTGAACAATAGAAGGCACTCTAGTAGGGTACTAGGCAGCTGAAGCGTGATGAACACCAAAGAGTGTGTTAGGATTTTACCCATGTAGGGACACTGGGAAATGAAGGCTAATACTCATAGATGGTAGGGTTCGGCTAACTACGAAAGAGTTTTCTAGGAAGTGCCATGTTCAAGAATTTCGCTGCCAAATCGACCTTTTTGAAAATGTAATAGAGGTTGTATCTATTTTTTCCAAATTTTTCCCCGTCTGATTAAGTTTAGCGAGTCCAGACGAGTAAAATTGGTGAATTTTTCATGTTTAGAGAGTCTGAAAAATGTCAGGAAAGACAACTCTGTGCCCCATCTTATTAGGTTTAACGAGTCCAGATGAGTAAACTCGGTGAATTTTTCATGTTTAGAGAGACTGAAAAATGTCAGAAAAGACAACTCTGCGTCCCGTCTGATTAGGTTTAATGAGTCCAGATGAGTAAACTCGGTGAATTTTTCATGTTTAGAGAGTCTGAAAAATGTCAGAAAAGACAACTCCATTGGGGTACCTTTGTCATGTCTTGATAACCAGGCATGGAAAAGGGGTAATAGTAAGCCCGAAAAAATTCATTTTCCATAAGTTAGTCCATCGAAACCGGAAAAGTGAGAAATCTATGTTCGATAGAAGTCTACCTCATTTTGTTATGAGGACGAGGAGACGGAGTGAACTTAGTATTCTTTGTGAAATTTTAACGAGTCCAACAAAGAAAAACTCGGTGCCCTCCGTGAAATTTTAACGAGTCGCGCGGAGAAAATTCGATTACCTCCGTGAAATTTTAACGAGTCACGCGGAGAAAACTCGGTTACTTTTTCAGTTTAACGAGCTTTGAAAAAGAGAAAAGAATGGCTCCATCATTTCTATCGTTGGTAGTTTAACGAGCCCGACAAAGGAAACTCGGGGTTTTTTCAGTTTTATGAGCGAGAAAAAGATTCCTAAAAAGAAAGCTTACTGCTTCTTCATGATTTTAACGAGTCTGAAGAAGAAAACTCTAGGTTTTTCGGTTTAACGAGCAAGAAAAAGACCATACAAAAATAACACTCGATGTTAACTTCGTATAAGTTTAACGAGTCCGAAGAAGGGAACTCGAGGTTTTTCGGATTAACGAGCAAGAAAAATACCGTAAAAAGAATGCTCGAGTCAGATAAAATACGCATTAGGGTAAACAGACGTCCCGACTCGACCATAAATACACATTTATGAGGATTCAAGCGTATATTGTAGAATCTGCACCTAGCAAAAATTTCTCTTAAATGAGCAAGGTGATCCTATCGCTTCTTGGAATGGGCCGGAAGGTCATCCAAGTAAGCCTATACAATGTGTCGGATGTCATGGAAAGCGTAGTCCATAGCCCGCTGAAAAGTTGCTCCAGCATTCTTTAGACCAAATGGGAGTTTTCGATATGCAAAAATGCCCCAGAGACAGATAAAGGCAGTTTTATGCTGGTCGTCTTTTTTTATTGCAATCTGGTTATAGCCCGAGAATCCATCCATGAATGAGAAAGATTCGCATCCGGCACAATTGTCGAGAATCTGGTCAATGAACGGTGTAGGATAATTGTCTTTGGGACAAGCGGCGTTCAGATCGCGATAGTCGACGCAAACTCTAATGGTGCCTTGTTTTTTATCAACGGGAACAGGATTGGAAACCATTCCGTTAAAGGAACGGGATAGATGAAACCAGCGTTCAAAAGTTTTTCTACTTCAATCTTGATGGCGGCTGCTTTGCGCGGGTGGAAAGGTCTGAGACGTTGCCGAACAGGTTTGGCATTATCATAAATCTTGATTTCGTGCTCGACAATAGAAGGGTCTATGCCGGGCATTTCGTCATAAGACCAAGCAAACACATCGCGGAATTCCTTAAAAAGGGATGTGAAGCGTGCAATTTCCTCTGGATTGCAATCAGCTCCAATCTGAATATTTTCCATGATACCCTTTTTGACCGAGATATCAATGAGAATTGTCTTAGAAAGATTACCCATGTTCCCTTCTGACTCGATAGTTTGGATAGTCGTGTAAGCAGAGCGAACCATCTCAGGTGGGTCAAAAGATGGGATTTCAGTTTTTATCGCCTCCGACTCAATCATCGAAGCGCGATGGTAAAACTCTCCCCAAGGTCGTTCTTCTAGAGACATGATCTCTCGAATAGCTTCGTCTGTAGGCAAGACTTCATTGAGGAGATCCTTAGAGAGAAAAGTGATGGGAGGGAGTTTTGTACCTTTGGTCGAAACCATAGCAGTGGAGGGTTCAAATGCGGTTTGGATGGCTTGGTAAGCCAACTCGGCTGGTGAGAGCGGCATCTGATCTCGGTAGGAATCAATGTATGAAGGTGCCGGAATGATCCATGGGTCGATAGAGCCACCCAAAGTGGTGGATATCATTGCAACCGTGTTTGGGATTGATGGTGGCGAGAGAGGAAAACAACGCAGTAGGGATGATGCCTTCAGAAGACCGGTACCGATACTGATGTAAGAGTCAGGAAAGCTTCCTATCAGGGGTACATTGCTACTTGGAAACGTGGCATAATCAGGGGTGCAGAAGGATAACTGATCCACTATGACTATTTTCCCATCCAATGGAAATAGGATGAGTTGGAAGACCGAAGACACAATGTCAGTCATGGCATACGACCACCTGCAACCAAGCAATAGATTATAGTCTAGATGGCGCTCTATGACTTCAACATCCACGTTTACTGTTTTCCCACTCAGAGTGATGGGAAAGCTAGCAAGGTATCCTTTTGGGAGGAAAGTGTGGCCATCGAAAGCTTTGAGGGAATTCGATGGCGGGGTGAGGGTAGGAGAACCTAAATTGAGCCAGCAAGCTTGTGACATAACGTAGGTCGAAGCACCTTAGTCTATGACAATGCGATGGATTGGTCTCCCTTTCGACACAACCTGCACCTGGAATGCGAGTTCGTGTGAGAGGCGAGGTTTAGCCTTTTCCATATCAAAGATAGCTAGCATGGAATCCTGGGGGTTTATTCCACCAATGGCCGAAAGCAAGGCTTTCCTTTGTGCTAGACAGGTTTGTAATACTTCGAGAGCAGACATAGCTGACGGTGCCTGCGCCAAATCTTCTACAATGTTGTAGTTTTGGGCTGCACGTGAAGAGGTGTTATGAGTCGTGTGTCGAAGTGTCCCTTTGGTGGGACGAATCATGGGGTCAGCCATAGGCCGTTCGATATGCAAATCATTTAGTGGCGGTGGATTTGAACTAGTACCAGGTTCTTGAGCATCTGTGGTAGGGTTTCCATAAAGCTTGGCTCGGGTTTGAAGGTCAACACTCTCAATTCCATAAATGGCATATGGTCCTTCGCCAGAAGGATATGAACCACCATTGCCCCGTTGATGGGGTTGTGGCGGATTGTCAATCATGTGTTTATGTTGCTGCTGTTGATTAGGGAAAGGATTATGAAGAATGGTAGGCGTTCACCCAGAATCCTTGTTGGCAATAAAATCGGTGCATTCCTGCAGCTGAGGAAATTTGTATGTCAAGTGGTCCTCCGCACAGATTTTGCAAGGAAATTTCATGGGTTTATCCTTCCCTTTGTCATTTTTGGCAGTGTTTTTCTGATTAGTGTTATTCTGATTATCCGACTGCTCGTCCGAAGAAGATGAATTTTTCTTGTTCTTCTTATTTTTCCCACTAGGTTTTTGTGAGGTTTGCACCGAATTTACCTCAGCAATGGGAAGAGTAGTCGTTTGGTGAGGGGCGGTGGCAGCCGAAGATGGCTGGGAGGCTTTCCCCCGAGACTTCTTTATGGCTACACCAGAGATCGTGCCAATGAGACCATCGGCATGAGCTCCGGTTTTCTAAGTAGCCGGAGGATTTGGGTTGCCAGGGGCATGGGGGAGCAAATCATACAGCGTGCCAGATTGTGAGTAGATTAAATCTAAATGCTGAGCACGGCGAATGCATTGATCTTCTGTGACCGCACCAGAAATGCCAATGTCTTTAGCTATGTGGGGTAAGAGGGACTTGCAAAACCAATTGGCTAAGAGATGATCCGGAATTGGCGCTTTGACTAGCCTCCTCCTATGTCTCCATTCATGAATGTGATCGGAGATGTGGGTGGCGGTGTCTTGGCGGAGCGAGGTTAATAGTTCTGTTCTAGTCTCAAATCTAATTGGTAGTTGGAAGTTCTTTAGAAACTCCGTTGCTAAAGCACCAAACGTATTTATGGTGGCGCGTGGTAATTCAATGTACCACTTGGCAGCATTGCTTGTAAGCGTGCGGGGAAATAGTCGAAGTCGGACACTATCATCTACCATGGAATTGGATATAGACCATAGGTGAAAGGTAGTGATGTGTGCGGCTGGGTCGTCCCCTTGTTTCCTGTCGAACTTCGGGATGTCAGAAGGAATCTTATGTGACACTGGAGGCCAAAGCGAGTTGTGATTGATGGGATCATTAGTCAGTTTATGGATATCGGGGATGTCCAAAGCCGCAAAAAATGGCAATTATGGATTTTCCCCCGAATCTAACCAAGGTAGTATGGGCTGACTATTTAGACCATAGGGTCCACCCATCAATGTGTTACCAAGAGGATAAGTAGGACTTTGGTAAAAAATTCCTATAGGCGGAGGAGTAGGGACATACTGTTGATGTCCATAGGGCATGTTGTATTGAGGGGCAAGCTGTTGGTTGCCCCCAGTATAAAAGTACCCTCCCATTCCATATGGAGGTTGGGGTTGGTTAGTCCAAATGGATGCAATAGAGTTTCCTGGAGGCATGCTACTACTTGCATAGTTTGGTAACGGCATAGACCATACACCTATATTTGAACCACTTAAGGGAAAATTATTAACAATAGGTTGTCCTATTTGTCCTAAGATTGCAGAGGAAGTGAAATGTTCCCTGCTATCTGAGTGCTGGTGACACTGCCCCCTGGCATAGAGGCCAAGGGGTTCGAACTCAGCAGAGGGTTCCAACCGAAAGGGTTGCTAAAAGGTACTGAAGTAGTCATACTCATGGGAGGAGCTACCGTGGGTCCCAACGTGGTCACGGTAGAAGTAGATGCCGAAGGATTCGGTAAGCTACTGACAGTTGTGATGACCATAGGGTTGGGAGTAGGTATATGTTGACTTCTGGGGTTACCCAGTGATGGCATAGAACTGACCACCGGCGGGGAGGATGGTGGCAAACTTGGGATGGTTGCCATTGGCATCGACCCTATGGATGCCAGTGGTGAAATGGATGTTGGTGCGGCCGAAGACATATCTTGGCGTGGTGGAATCTGAATTATCACAGGCCCTAACAGATCAGTGAGCGGAGGATTGTAATGAGGTACAACCCCTTCAGTGAAAGGGTCCTCCGGAAATTCTGGATGATATGAGGCTATGTGATAATCAAGATTAGTCAATGGAGACTGCTCTTCCGTAGAAGGCACGGGTTCACCAAGGTTAATTTCTTCCTCAATAGTTAGAGGAGATAGACCTTGCTGTCGTCTAGACAGATGGCGTGGGTCAGAGGATGCCACGGTGACCTGCTTAATTTTAACAAATTTTAATAAATTGTGATGTATTATAAAGTATCAGTGACAGTAACCACACACCTAAAAAAAGAAAAGAAAAAGGGACTCTCTAAAATCAATCAGCAAGCAGCTAGAATAGGGTGCCCTGTCTGAGTACTATCATTTGCTGGTGATGAAATCCAGTATCACAATAGTATACAAAGAGGGTTGGTCGAAAGTACAGTTACAGCCACTCTAGATCTTCACCCGAACCTCAGACGATAGGTGTAAGTACTCTCGTGAAGAAGAGTACCCTCCTAAAGACCGAAGACAGAGTAGGTCTGTCTATTTCAGGTACCAGGACAGCCCGTCCCAGTCACCTTGTGTAAGTCCCTAAAAATTATGGCCACTAAAGATACCTCAAATCACAGACATCATCAAGGGGGTCCACGGTCAAGGACAGTGTGCTATATGGGCAGAATACCTAGATCCACGATCTAGTTTTGACATCCCTGAAGGGAACCCCAATATATAACACACCCATCGGATGCAGTCGAAGGCGGGCTACCTTCTTGTGCACCCAAGTGTTGTCTCGCGCTGAGCTCCGGTAAAGGAATGGTCCCGATAATATGAGTGCAGTACGATTTCGCTTGTTAATGACTCTAGTTTCAAGTTTTGAGATCTTGGGTAGTTTTCTCACTGCTCCTAACCCAAGATCCTAGCCTGAACTACTGTTTGTGTGAGTTCAAAAAAGAGTAATGTGATTGATTTTATTATCGCTTTATTCTTAGTGTACTTGATTATTAGTCTTGCGGAGGGGGAGTGGACGTATGAAATGTGATGAGACTCTGACTCAAGAAACCATGCAAAACATGCTCTAGATATTAAATTCGATGAAGAGTGTTTCTACAGTGAGAGGTTTCTTTTCAACATCCATGCAGTAACATTCAAATAGCACAGTTCAAATTTTAAAGATTCAGACTTCTATCTACCTCTTTTAAATAGTCTATGAACTAAAAATTTCAGAATAAACTCAGCTAGATGCAGAAAAAGAAAAAAAGAAAAAAAAGAAGAAGTAAATGCTTCAGAAACTGAATTTTCAAACAAGAGAAACAAATAGAAATGCTAGCTTAGCAGACAAGCACAGGGATTCAGTCAGCAAAAGGTACTGATGGCCAAAAAACTCTGCAACTAAAACACCATTACAGCAGTGAACAACAAGGTTTTGGTTAAGTAACGCTCTGTCTGTGAGTAAAGACAGCGACTAACGCACTGTATTTAATCAGAGACAGCATTATAACGCACTGGACAACCTACATAGGTAGCGTTAGCCAGGGAAAAGTTCTTCAGTTGGTCAAACAGAAATAGGATTGAACTCTGTGAGCATTTGACATGTCTAGTGGGCATAAAAAATGGTCAGAAGGGTCTGTGAATAGAGGAAAGAAGAGAGGAGAGAAGAAATAGTTCGGAAACTATGGGGAAACTCCCCAGCGGAGTCGCCAATTCTGCTATAGAGTAAACTGCTTGGGTTGTTGATTTTCTAATATCCCTCTCAGGTCTTTCCGATGCCCGAGGCAGACAGTAAGATTAGCTGTGCTGTTCACAAAGATGGCATGAGCATGTTCATATTAACTTAAAATAACTTGATGGAATGCGATATAGAATTACCTCTTTGACAATCTCGGAGTCCCTTGGAGAGCGCTAGGCAGCGAAACAAGAGTCCTTCTTCACCAAATCCAAATCTTAGTCCTGCAATCAATCAAAGCACCCGTGTAATTTCTAACATAACATATATCCTATCAATCAAGTCAATATACAATGAACTACTAACTTCTACACATCTGAGCCATTCATATCATACTATGTAAATATTCAAACAATAATGGAAATATTAAGCATTGAATGGAAAAAACGAACACAGTTCTATTGATTTTTAAAGAAGGAGGATTACAACCATCGGTTGTACCAAGCCCTCCTCAGTCTCCCAATCTCTTTTATCTCTCAAGTGAAGAAGTCCAAGTCAACAAGCCCTCCAGGAACCTCTTTAACTCTTGGCCTTCACAATATAACACTATTATCTATTCCACAAGTATGCAAAAACCTTTAGCAATCCTTCGACCCTCAATTAAGAGCCTTCAGCTCCTTCTTATAGGAGAGGGAGAAAGCCATTGTTGCCCTTCTCTTTCCACTAGTTTGGAATGGAAAAAACTTAGATGTTTCTTTAATCTCTATGCTTTTGCCTCCTTTGGATTTTAGTCTTGTTATAACAATGACCAATAATGAATTGGTGCTCTGCATTTTATTTTGTGAACTGAATCTCTTGTGAGGGAAAGTCGGAGATTCAAATCATTCTCCGCGGGATTTTCCCGATTCAAACTTAAAACACAGGTAACGCTTCCCTCCAGTGTAAACAGAGCGTTTCCCTAGCCACTAACGCAGCCCATTCACTGATTAACTACGTTATAATGCTCTTGTGTTGTTATATATGGGTGTTACCCTGGCGGAAATAGGTTTAATTTAGGTCTTTGTACTCCTTCCATATTTGTCTCCCCCTCTGAGCTGATGAGGAGGTATTTTGACCTGTAACAAAGGTCGAGCCTGATTAGTGTGTAGCAATTGTATTGTACTAAGAGCTTGATATGATCAGATTTATATGAGGATTGTTACATGATATCTATGAAATATATTATATACATATAGTTGGGGTTTTCAGCTTCAAGCTTTCCCATTAAACAACTGTGTTAATGTGTGTGAATTTTTATTGTTTCATGTGTGCATTGCAATCTTGATTTTAATTTTCGCAAATGATCAATGGTGGAATAGATTTTGTATTTTGCATGAAGTTAAAATAGTGTGAGAGTAGGAGAATCTTGGAAATATAACGCATAAGTTATATAATTTCTACATGGTATTAGAGCAAAGTTGATCATAGAAGGAGATTTCAATTATTGAAGCAGTTGAGTTTTGTGCTGGTGGAATTCAAATTTGCTGCAGTGTTTTCTTGGTGTCAAAGTTGAGCATTCATTGAAATATCTTTCAATGGATTGTGATTGGAGTATGCCCTTGATGGGAGCTCGAATTATATTGCATGGAAGGATAGGATGGAGGTAGTGCTGGATGATAATGTGCTAAAGGAGTTCATCGATAGCAATGTTCCTAAGCCGGGATCTAGCGATGCAGCCGCACTTGACTCATGGCAAAAGAAGGTAGCAAAGTGTCGAAGGATTCTGTTGGAAGGTGTGAAGGACCACATTGTGTCCAACCTTCACAAGAAATCCACTCCATTCTTAATGTGGAAGGCTTTGACAGATTTTTTCCAAAGCAGAAGTGACCAGAGGAAGTTGGCGCTTAAATACAAGCTCAGAAAAATAAAAATGGGGAAAGGCGACAGTATACCAGAATACCTCACAAAGTTTGTCCACTGCAAGGATGAGCTGGGAAGTGTGGGGGTTAATATTGATGAAGAATACTTGGTTAGCTTGGCTCTCCTTGGGCTTCCAAAGAGTTGGCATAGCTACGAAGACTCTGTCAATGGACGGGAGAAACTGCCAGGATGGGAGCGACTTTGGTCGGATCTTGTGTAGGAGGAGATAAGGCGGGGTACCAAGGATGGATCTTCATCAAAGAATGAAGATGAAGAAAATTTTGCTTTGGCTGCCAAAGCAAAGAAAAGGAAGGGGAAGAAAAATCCTTCTCAATCCAGTGCGAAAGGCAAAAGTTAGGACTTGTCCAAGGTTAAGTGTTTTCACTGTCACCAGCATGGGAATTTCGCCACTAATTGTCCACGGAAGAAGAAGAATAAGAAGGCTGATGGATCTGCAGCTGGAGAGGCCTTAGCCTCACAGTTTGAGTGGGATTTTTCTTTGATCGCATGCTTGGTTTCAAGTGTGATGGGATCGGTGTGTTTTCTTGACAGTGGTGCGTCTTTCCATATGACTGGAGACAAATATTTGTTTAGTGATCTAGATGAAAAGGATATTGGAGTGCACATCAAAATGGGCGATGATGGTAGATATAGTGCGACTGGTATCGGGACCATTTCCTTTGGGAGGGATTCTGGTAAAGCTTTCATCTTGAAGGATGTCATGCATGTTCCAGGATTGAAGAAGAATCTGATCTTCGTGGCGATGTTGGAAGACAAGGGTTATGATGTTGTTTTTAGTGAGGGAAAAGCCTTCCTTCGTCATAAAACAACTGGCCAAACTAGAAGGATAGGGATTCAAGTTAAGAATATTTATCAATTGTAGGTATATGGCTATGCAGAAATGGCAGGCAAAGAAAAAGGAGTGGTGAGCTGGGATGAGGGCGAATTGTGGCACAGGAGATTGGGCCATCTTCACCACGGCGCTTTGAAAATTTTGCAGCAGATTTCTACCGGGCTTCCCAAAGGTACACTTGCGCAGTCAGATCAGTGTAAGGGATGTACTTTGGGAAAATTTGTGAAGACCACTTTTCATGAGAAGGATAGTCACGCCTCGAAAATCCTTGAGAGAATTCACAAAGACGTGTGTGGACCTTTCTCGGTTGCTTCAACAGCAAAGCACAGGTATTATGTGATATTTGCTGATGATTTTTCTCGTAAGTGCTGGATCTTCTTCATGCAGAAGAAGAGCGAGACATACTCAAATTTATGTGAGTTCAAGGCACTGGTTGAGAAAGAGTCGGGGAAGCAGGTGAAATCTCTAAGGAGCGATAATGGTGGTGAATACATCTTTGGTGAATTCAAAGACTTCTGTAGAAAAGAAGGAATTTGAAGAGAGCTCATAGCACCTCATAACCCACAGTAGAATGGGGTTGTGGAGAGAAAGAACAGAACGATCATGGGTGCTGCACGGGCGATGTTGCATGATCAGGGCCTTCCCATACACTTTTGAGCTGAGGCATGCAATACTGCAGTTTATGTGCAAAACCGTTGTCCTCATAGAGTACTTGGAATTAGTACACTCGAAGAGGCATTTTATGGTAAGAAGCCTGATATTTCTCATTTGAAGATTTTTGGCTCACCTGTTTACATTCATGTGACGAAGGATGCCAGGAAGAATCTGGATCTGACCATAGAGGTTGGGATATTTGTGGGGTACACAGAAACACCCCACAGTTATTTTTTGTATTTTCCAGACAGTTGGATGACTGTCTTGTGACGGGATATCAAATTTCATGAGGAGAAAGGCATGACGTCGTCGCTTGAGATGAGCTACACTTGCATGCAAAGGAGGAGCTACTTGTTCCTAAAGATGAGCCTCAATATGTGGATCAGCCACAAGAGGAGGTTTATGGAGTGGAAGAAACCACTCATGCAGCGCCAAACATCAGAGGGCGGAAGCACACTACAGAAGTTGAGCGACTGAATCTTGATGCAGTGCAGAATGTAGGAGTTCCTACATCATAGCGTAGACAGAGATAGTCACCTGACCGATTTACTGGATACATGGCTCTGATGAGCAAGTGTATCGTGACGGAGCCATCCTCTTTCGAGGACGCTGTGGAGGATCCTGCATGGGTAGATGCCATGGTGGAAGAGTATGATTTGATTGTCAGAAACAGTGCATGGGAGATTTTCCCAAGGCCGGAAGGGAAATCAATGGTAGGTTCAAGATGGATCTACAAAGTGAAGCAAGCTGCTAATGGGAGCGTTGAGAAGTATAAGGAAATATTTTTTTCCTGGGGATTCTCACAGATCGAGGGGATTTACTATGAAGAAAACTTTGCACCTGTCTCAAGGTATTAATCCATACAGACCATCCTTGCTCTCTCAGCATAGATGGGTTGGCACATTCATCAGATGGATGTGAAGACTGCGTTCCTCAATGGAATCATTGAGGAGGAGGTGTACATTGAGCAGCCTGAAGGATTAAAAATATTCAACAGTGAGTTACATGTGTGCAGGCTCAAAAGAGCGCTGTATGGGCTAAAACAAGCACCTTGTGCTTGGTACAGACAGATAGACAATTATTTCACCGGAATTGGTTTCGCCAAGAGTGAGGCGGATCCAAACTTATACCAGATTGTGGTGGAGGGTAAGATTTTGATCATTTTGCTTTATGTAGATGATTTAATACTAACAGGTGATGAACTGTTGATACACTCATGCAAGGCAGATCTTGCAAAGGAGTTCGAGATGAAGTACTTGGGCCTCCTTCATTATTTCCTGGGATTGGAAATTTGGTAGCGGAAAGGTGAACTGTTTGTGTCTCAAGGAAAGTATGCCCGGGAGATACTGGAGAAGTTTTACATGCAAGGCTGCAAGCCTATCGACACTCCTCTTCCTGGTGGTTGGAGGAAATCGGATGCTACATCGGCAGAGGTAGTGGACGCTACTATTTATCGACAGTTGGTTGGTTTGCTCATGCATTTACTCAATACACGACTGAACATATGCTATGATGTGAACTAGCTTTCACAAGCGATGGTTAAGCCTACCAAGCTCTTTTGGAAGGCAGGCAAGCATGTCTTGAGGTATCTCAGGGGAACATCTGGATATGGATTGTGGTACAGACAGTCGGATGAGGTGAATTTTCATGGCTTCACGGATGCAGATTGGGCAGGAAGCCCAATGGACAGAAAGAGCACATCTGGAGGTATTTTCAGTATCGGATCTACAACAGTTTCTTGGTACAATAGGAAACAAAGATCCGTGGCACTTAGTTTAGCTGAGGCTGAGTACATGGAAGCAAGTTTGGCTGCATGCGAGGCTATATGGATGAGGAAGATCCTGGTCGGGTTGTTCAGTTCTCATTTAGATCCTACTGTGATATATTGTGATAATCAGAGCTGCATTAAACTCTCGGTTAATCCAGTATTTCATGATAGATCTAAAAATATTGACATCCGGTACCATCATATCAGATATTCTGTGCAGCAGAAGATCATGTTGCTTTCTTACATTCCTACGGAGGATCAAGATGCAGATATTCTGACGAAGGCGCTCACCAGGAGCAAATTTGAATACCATAGAGACAGGATCAGGGTGGAAAATAATCCCTATATTGTTGAGGGAGTGTTGAGATTCAACAAGATGATGGGCTTAGTGAAAATAGTTGCCTTCACTTATGGGCCTGCAGGCTATTTTTGGCGCAAAGTCTATTTTTAGACTATGTCTATTTTTAGACATGTCGATCATATTCTATGAGTTGCAAGATGCTATATGTGGATGGTTGGTCAAGTTGGAAAAATAGATGGACTTATATTTTTAGACATACTGGGTGGAGTCTATTTTTAGACTGCCAGTCTAAATATAGATATGTCGAATATTATTAGCTCTTAATAATATTTGGACTCTAAACATTATCTTATTCTCTTAGAGAACTTCATTTAAGTGCATAGATGTGGCACAACCACTGACAGAAGGAATTACACTATTCCTGAGGGTTTACTGGAGCTATTGCATGGAGGACTCAGTTAGAACTCAAGTGGTAGAGTTATGACACAGTTGGAGAAGTAGTTGGTGGAGTTGTATTTAGTTTAACTCAGTTAGACTCAGTTGAGCTAGTTGTATCTAGTCTAACTGATTGATAAACTAGTGAGAGTGGAGTGATTTAAATAGTTAATTAATTCACTAAATAATAACTCATTAATCAACTGAATAATACATCAGTTAACTACAACGCATGGCAGTTTCAGTGGAAACCAGTGGAGAGATAGGTGAAAGAGCAAGTGTGACTATCAGTTGTGACTATAGTGATGCATTGATTGCATCCAACACTCATTGGAGATGCCAATTAGGATTGCATGAGAAATAATGTAGTAATTTGAACTCATTCAGAGCCATTCTTCAGTAGGGATTGCGCAGTAGAGGCAGGCTAGTAGATGGCAAAGATTGGTGCATGGATTTGCAAGATCGAGCTTGATTAGTGTGTAGCGATTGTATTGTACTGAGAGCTTGATATGATCAGCTTTGTATGAGGATTGTTACATGATCTCTATGACATATATTATAATCAGATATTTGGGTTTTTCAGGTTCAGGCTTTCCCGTTAAACAAATGTGTTATTGTGTGTGAATTTTTTATTGTTTCATGTGTGCATTGCAATCTTGATTTAAATTTCCGAAAATGATCAATGGTGGAATAGATTCTGTATTTTGCATGAAGTTAAAATACTGTGAGATTAGGATAATCTTGGAAATATAACACGTAAGTTATATAGTTTCTACAACCAGGGTACCACAGACCTAAGCACAGGTAGGATTATGAACATGTCTGAAACCATGTATATCTGGGAGAATCTGTGAACGACTCGAGTAATAAATGACATAAAGACGTATGACACAGCCTTCTCACATAGGGATGTCCCACCTGCGAGTGAAGTAAAGGGCTTGAAAACACTGCTGACCAACTTGCAGATACACCTCGTGTCGACCCTCACTCAAGGTACGCGAATGACACACAAACATCATCCAGGGTCTGAAATTCCATGGACACAACCTTGGGCATGAAGGATGACCATTAACACATTCCGATTTAATAAGAAAATACCCTTGCAAGTATGAAAAACAGGTGGTAGATCATCAATGCAGCCATTTATGGCAAGAACAATTCGAAGGATCGAGGATACGTGCCATGAACGAGCTACATCACCATTAAATAGCTCTGGAGGGGGCGCGGATGACTGGAAAAAATCGCGCCAGTCTATTTATTCACCCTTCAACAGGCTCTGGCTATCCGCATTCTGGTTTTTTGTGTTCATCCATATTCTTTGTGACGTTCATCTCTCTGTTAAAAAGATGGACCCTGACCTGCCGGAGAAACTGGTACGAGGACCTAGGAATGCTGAGTGCAGTTATAGGAGTGAGCATGGGCTTCCGACAGAGAGGATTGTCTGTGGCCCACGCACAGAAGGAACGCTGAGATACAGGGACATGCTATAACATCTCCGTAGCTCCCGAGCACCGCCCACCAAAAGCAATGTATGTTCACTCCCTCGTGCTGCCATAGTTCGCACTCCCAACCTAACTACTGGGGACGTCCAACTAGAATTAGCATAGCTATCTAGTTCATATCTACAAATACTATCCTCCAGAGTGTTGCGAGAGGTTTTTCGTCGTGACCGGGATAGGCAACAGCAGCATGACATACCTCCAGAAGTTTGGGCCCAGTGGATTGCCATGGTCACAAACGCAATGCATATCATTGAGGAGCAGCTGACATAGGGAGCACAATTGGTTGACACAACTACACAGCTATGGATGTGTTGTGACCAGCAACAACCCCCCTTTTTTATTTAATATTAGTAATAATACTAAATAAATGGGGACCCTTAGTTAAAAAACCAAAAAAATCAATTAGGATTTGTTTTCCTTTTCAAATAAAACTTTCTATCATAAACTTAGAGAAATCCCTTAGAAAGAACCTTAAGAAACACTTAAGTTTATGATAGATTACAATAAAAATTTTCTTTAAACAAAATAGCGCATCCATCGCAAAATGGTATATAACTTTTGTAAAACTGAAAATGCGATTTTGCGATAATGCGATCCCAAAAAGCCTATACAATAACATATTGGTCACAGATCACATAGCACAGAAAAGAGAAATGTTAAACGAATATCTTTTGCGCTATTTACAATTTTGTGCTTTTGCGAGATTTGCGATGTGCGCTTTTGCGCTATTTCGCAATTTGCGCTTTTGCGCTATTTACAAAATTACAATGGTTTCATTTTGTGATATTGCGATTTTGCGCAGCAAATCGCAGATCGCAATGTCGCAGATTCATAAAAGCGCGTTGTTCAAAGAAAATCTTCCCATATATCAATATCTTTTATGCGCTTTAATGATTGGATTAAATGAATGGATTGACAATTAATGGTAAATGAGATTTTGTTTTGATTGATAGTCATTTCACGTTATAATAATATATTTCATCCGCCTTCGCATTTAAAACAATCTCATCACCTTTCTCATGCCATTACTCTCATTTAACTCGTAAAACGCAGGCACGAAGGAGAAAATGTCTATACAAAGCTTTCACAGAACATTATGGGTAAGAAGGAGAAGAGCTCGAATTCTGAAAAGAGAGAAATGGCTTCACTGTATGCAGACACTGCTTGCAATAAGGATGCCGGTATAACCACATAGGAAGGAATGTATAATTTGCTGGAAGAAGAAAATCCTGTGGTATTGAAAGTTGCGGCTACAGCAGGTTCCAGTAATACGTCTGAGGCAACTCTTAAAGAACTGGCTTGCTCATTTCTGCATAGGATAGCGGCAAGGCCAAGGATTCTCCCGTATACGGATATGGTGAAATGGGTGCTGGACAGCACCGATATTTCAGACAGGAAATTTAGAACTCCATCTCAAGAGCTAATCGGGTCATTCACCACGGAAGATGTGAGGCTGATGTATAAGTTTCCGGAGCCTCAGGTGACTTATAATAAGAAATTCATGGAAGATTTTTCCAGAGAACATGCAAATTTGTCAGAATGCACACAAGAGTGGACCAAAAGAGATGAGCCGTTGAAGAAAAACAAACAAGGTATGTACAGTACTGGTTCACTTTCCTCTCCTTATTGTTTTTCTGTTGCCATGTTATGCAGGCTTTTTGGAAAGCCTGACATAAATATGATCTTCCCTGAATGGCTCCCTTTGTTGAACGTGGCCGTTAATTCTACAATTGTAGATTGGGCCAAAATCTTATCGATAATTTGACCACTCTTATTTTTCACCTCTTTTGGTCCAAACGAGAAGTGTTTCAGTTGCTCAGCCTTTTTATTTATCTGCTTATGTCATGGACGCTATCTGTTATGTCTCTAAATTCCCTGTGATGGGTTGGCAATGGACTATCCACGATCCTTTGCCTATTCATGTGTACCATAAGGAACTATGGGAGTCTAAGTTTGTCCCCCATTTTTACCAAATTTTCCATGGTGTAATGCTACCATTGTACAGAACATTGCATAATAAGGATGCCCCAAGGTTATCCCCAGAAACAGAGGTCGACATTCTCCCCGTTGCAAGATGGTTTGGAGAAGAATTCTTCACTTATATTAGGGTTTTTGGAAGTTCTGCTTCCCCCCATGTTTTACCCCTATATGTTCCGGATAGATTGGTAGCTCGGGAGATTGATTATCAGACCTGTGGCCAAGGAGGTCTGAAAAAGGAATTAAAAGAGAAGAAAAAAGGCATTTGGCCACAATTTCCCGTAAACAGTGGAACATTTTCACTGTTCGATTTTGGTCATGCATTCAAAGAGGTAGGAAACATTACATGCCTACAGTTGTTCAAATTTTCGAGAAGGTTATTTGACCCAAATAATATTGTTAAGAATTTCACCAATGCAATCAAAGTGAGGGAATTTTCCGGGGAACCAAATCTTTTTGATGACATGTTCCAAACAAGAAGTTCATTTAAAGAAGTTTTGAATTCAGCCCAAATGCAGTTATCTCCAGAGGAATTCCAGGAATTCAAGCTTTACAGAGAGAGAAGACTAACTCCTATTCCTTTAGAAAATCTATGCTTAAAACCCGCAAGGGAGAAAACTCCTAGTGTTAGTCTTAACGGCAGTTCGAGTACAGATAAATCTAAGTCCAAATATGATAGAGAGACTTCTGAACATCAAAATAAGTCTAATGAAAAAGAAGATAAAATTGAAGAATCAGTGAAAGATTCTGCGCAATCAAAAGAACTTCCTCAATAGCAAATTTTGACTTCTCAACAGACAAATCCTCCTCCAACCAATGTACAGTAGCAGCCAGTCACCATTGAGTTAGACAAAGAATGGGAAACCTTTAACCAATTGATTAATGTAGAAGGACAGAATGTACAGACCCCTGTACAAACAACCAAAGTTTTCAGCACAATAATAAGTAGCACAGCCACAGTACTGAGCACATACCTATCACACCCTCCTCTGAAATTGTACTTAATGTAGAGGATATTTCTCCTCTAGATGTATTCTATAGCCCAAAATACAAAGCAGTAGTGAAGAAACAGAGGAAAAAGAGAACGTTAGAAGGTGCAATTGCTACTGAAGCAGAACAACTAGATGTCTTGTGGAAGGATCCTTCCACAGAGCCTACTGAGAATCTTACTAAGTTATCTCAAATGACAGGGGCTTATGCTTCTGCGACAATTGACAAAGCATTTGAGATACAACTCTTGTTGAATGAAAAAGAAGAACAGATAAAAGTTCTACAACAACGATTGCAACAGGTACAGGCCAATAATGAAGCACAATTGAAACTTGAAGAGTTACAACAACAACTTCAAGAAATGCAAATAGGACATCAAAAAAGCTTGGCTGATAAAGAAAAAAAAATACAGATTATCCAAAATCAACACAAAGATGATCCTAAGCTTCCAGAATTCATTTCAGAAACTATCTCTTTAAACAATCAACTACTGCAACAAGAGGAAGTGTTATGCCAAAAGATCTTGCAATGGAATTCTTTTTGCCAAGAGAGTGATAAAATCAAAAATCATGTCGTAGATTTATGAAATGATTATGATTTGATTAATGAAAAGATCAATGATTATTTGGTATGGCAAAAAACAGAAGAAGGCAGAAAAGCTGGTGCACCCATTATTAATGAAAACCATAAAGAAATATTGTTCAATAACTGGGATGCACAAATCAGAAGGGCAGAGAAGGCAGCAGAGGAGGCGGCTACAGCGGCAAACACTCTTACTGATTATGTAAATGATAATTTACACAAAGCTAATTTGATTTCAGAAACTGTTCCAGGATATCTCTCACAGGCACATCAACTGCAAATGGAATGGAGGCAAAAAGCAGAAGAAAGAGTAAAATCAATCCAAGGGCTGACAAGATTAAATTGGGACTCTTACTGGACATACTTAGTGAAGCCACATAGTCAGCACAATGCGCTTAATTGTATCATCAATTCTACAGAGAATATTGCGCCTACACTTGCCGACTTTGTCTTTTCAGGACAGTTGAATTCTGAAGTCGGTCAACCACATCTTCTCAAAACTATGCTAGATGCCTGCAAGTTTAAAGATCAAGTTCATAGATAGTTAGATTTAGTTTTAATTTTACTGTATTTTAGACTAGGAAAAGGACGGTCATTAAACCAAACCCTTAATTTTTTGTAATAGACTATTTTTAGATTTAGCTAAGTAGTATTTAAACCCTTATGCATTTAGAGAAGGGTCCTGGATCTTAATATTTTTGACTTGGAGATTACATTTCTGTACTCCATTGGCTTAATATATTTTGTTAAAAGGATCACATATGGTGATTTTATGCAGAATTATCTTTGAAGTGTTGCATTCTGTACCTTGGAATTTGATTTTGCATCAGAATTACTAGATTAGAGTATCAGATTTCATTTGAAAGTCTTCAAGATGAATGAGGTATTTCTATCTGTTCACTGTTGATTTCTTTTGTCTTATGATATTCACTTTAAAATTTGCTATCATATATATATATTTGGTTTTTACAACGTTTCTTTTTATATATCATTTCTGAGTATAATTGAAACGTTATCTTTCATAAGTATATGTGGATGATGTGTTATGATGAATGCAATATGTTAATACAACTCTGTTTAATTTCTTAAACAGAGTTATCTTTATTTGTTTCTGCACATTTCGATTTAAATGATAATACATTTTTATGGTTATTGTTAAATTGGAATAATCTTAAGTTGTATTCACATATAATTGCTCGGGTTAGTGTTAGAATTTCTTTATCAGTATTTAGTTTAAATTAGATAGTTTTATTTCAGTCAATTTAGTCCCATTTTCACCCATCCAAATCAACCCATCACCAACCCATTTAGTTATAAGGAAACTGGTCCTTTAAATCCAGTCGGAGCCACCATACCAAACGGAAAAGGAGCTGTCATAAGGTCCCGACCGGGTGGTTTTCCCTAATGTTTGAAGCAGATATTTTCTAGGCTTCAACATTTTTGGTGCTAGAAGGAGGGCCTGAGCTATGAATGGCAAGTAAATATTTACCACAAGCCATTCTGAGAGTAAAACACCCTCATCAACTTCTTCAATTTCTTCTAAAATACAAAATCCTATAGAAGGAATTGAGAAGAATCTTCATACACCCACTACCAAAATCTCAAAACATTCAGACAATCAAAATCCTGAGTCTCCTGAAGTTCAAGATTTAATTCATAAATTGAAAGGATTCTCATTATCTCTAGAAGAGTCTGAAATATTTGAAGGTAGTGTAACTTCAAAATTTGTTTCCTCGAAACCTATTACTAGGCTTCAAAGTGAAAAACTTGGTATTTCTCCGAAAGAATTCCCTTTACCTAGTAGAGTCAAGACAAGAAAAACTCAATCGGAATTAGTAAGTGATATAAGTTCTTCATCTAATATTCAATTACCTGTTTCCGAAATCCCAACTCAACAAAGTACAGTTGTTTCCACATCATCTCCTCAATCATCATCTCCTTAATCATCATCTGCTCAATCATCATCAATCTCAACATCATCTATTCCAACAACTTTTATTCAAACACCACCAGCTTCTACTACTCCTCCAATAGTTGTTCCAATAATGGCTAGACCATGGGCTACTCTAGGGGCTGTCAACATGGCTGCACCTTTACATGATTTACCAGACAATCCTGGAAAATGGCTTCCAAAATTTAGTCCAGATCTTAACATTCAAGCTGAAGAACATATCAATAAATTTATGCTGCCTATAAATTTGAATGGAGTCACACATGAAGATGTTGTAGTCAGACTATTCCCTTATACTCTTCAAGGAGCAGCAGGATCATGGTACTTTTCATTACCATCAGGATCCATAACAAGTTGGGCCATTTTTGCAGATCATTTTTTAACCAAATTTGGAGATGATAGATCAATAGCTACTTTAATCAACGATCTCTCAAATTTGAAAGCAGAACCCAAGAAACCCATTAAAGAATTCAACGCTAGATTCAACAAACTCTTGAGCAAAATTCACACAGATTCAAGGCCTAGTGAACAAGTCAGAAGTGAATGGTACATAATTGCCTTACCCTCAAATATAGCAATTTTTGTAGATAGAGCTGCAAAACCTATATTAGCCGAAAATATGAAGGAGGCTATTGCAGTAGAAAAACGAATTATTTCTCTAGAAAAGAAAAATGCTATTGAGGAAAGGAAATCAAAGAAAGTCAGCTTCAAAGATGATTCAAAGAAAAAGGCCAAAGACCCATACGACATGGAAGGTTTATAGAAAGTCCTTAAAACCATGTCAAATGAAATGGTTGAAATTAAAAAACAAGTAGCTGAAACTTCTACCAAAAAACCATTCCGAAATTTCAGAAGAAACTAAGTTGAATCTAAACCTCCTAATGCAATCTCTAATGCAGAATCAGAAGAAGAGGAAGAAGAAGAAGATACATCTTTAGTATCAGATGAGGAAGATGAGAATGAAGAAATAGCTGAATTGCATGGAATGTGGGATTTTATTCTTCCTAATTCTGATAGTGAGGTAGAACAAGAAGCTATGCCTGTAAGTACTAGGAGTAAATCTACATCAGAGCCTGTACAAACAGCTCCTAAAAAGAAAATTACATCTCCAAGTACCAAAGACAAATCCCCTGCAAAGAAAAATTCTCCATTACCTACTCAAATCCAGCCATCTTCTTCTAATCCTCCCACATCAACAACAAAGACTTTAGTGGTGTCAAATCCTATGGATTATAACATTGTTGAAGACATGAAAAATATTAAAGCCAACATTTCCTTACATGAACTCAGCAAACTAAAACACCAGCAGAAGTTGCTATTGAAAGAATTAAACGCTACACCAATTGCTCCTTTACCAAGTGGTGTAGTTGCAAAAGCAGCTAGGGGAGCTGGTAAGCCACCAGATAAGGTAGATGCTACTGATATAGTGCTCATTGGAGAAAAATCAAATTCTTAGACTCCTCCTTTTCTTTTGACTTATGAAATGTACAATAAGAATTTTCATAATTGTTTGATTGATTCTGGAGCATCCTCTAATATAATGCCTACTTCTGTTTGTGCCAAATTGAATATCGAACCACGAAAATCGGCAGTTCATATTGTTCAATTGGATCGCTCTAAAGTTCAAGTTGTAGGAGAAATCAATTCAGTTACTATCAGATTAGCTTCCGATCCTAGGATTGTCCAAAGAATTGATATTTTGATTGCAGATATTCCTGAATTCTATGGATTAATCTTAAGCAGGGACTGGTCTGCGAAACTTAATGGTTATATCTCAACCGATTATTCACATATGTGGCTTCCCTACAAAGGGAAACCAAATCAAATCAAAGTTGAACGAGAAAAACATATGACGCACACTGTCACTGAATTTGAACAACCTAATGAGCCTGTGGCATTCAACAACAATATTCTTGGAGGTTATTCTGCTGAGTCATTTCTTGGAAACTTCAAAGCACCTCAATCACCTTTTTCTATAAATACTTTTGTTTCTCAAATAGAAAATTTTTCACAATCTGATTCTTCCAGAATTGTAAATACTTCTGATGTAATTGTAGATAAGTCAATAGATAAATCTTTATTTTGGTCGTTATATTTTGATGGATCAAAGTCTAGTGATGGAGCTGGAGCTGGATGCATCTTAATTGATCCATATGGAGAGAAAACCATGCTGTCATGTAGATTATAATTCAAGTGTACGAACAATACCGCAGAATATGAAGCCTTGGTTCAAGAACTTTATAAAGCTATAGGGTTAGACGTTAAATACTTGAAGGTCTTTGGTGATTCTGAAATTGTCATAAAACAAGTTAAGAATACTATTCATTGCCTTTCAGGACATCTTAAACATTATCAAACCCTAGTACAAGATCTTACCACTCATTTTTTAGCATTCAATATTTCTCCTATTCCTAGGAATCAAAATACATCAGCTGACTTGTTAGCTAATGTTGCATCTAAACTCCTTCTTGCTGAAGATTGCAGTCCTGATAGGTTTTCTGTAGAATTGATTTTTCGCCCATCTTTCCCAGATAATGTCACAAATTGGAGAGTTTTCTATCATGATCAAGATATTTTAAATTTCATGACTTCAGAGAAATCATATGATGAGAATGATCATGATTTACAAATTGCTTCAAAAGGTAATGAAAATCCCATTCCAAAATCTGTTGTTAAATTAGAGGACTTATATGATATTAAAGACAGATTCAAGAAAGTCACTAATGCTAAACTTCAAAGTTCCACTTTGAAGTTTGAATTAGTAAATATTGGTTCTGATCCTAAACCTCAAAACGTTAATTTAGGACTCAATTTAACACCAGAGGAAAGGAATGCTTTCATTAAACTCTTGAAAAAATATAAAAATGTTTTTGCTTGGAATTATGATGATTTAAAAACGTATGATACTTCGGTTATTCAACACACAATTCCAATGCTTCCTGATATTAAACCTGTTCAACAAAAGTTAAGGAAAGTTCATCCAAATCTCGAAGGACAAATCAAATCAGAACTTAATAAACTTTTAAAAGCCAAAATCATTTTTCCTGTAAGGCACTCCAATTGGGTTTCCAATATGGTACCTGTAAGGAAGAAGAATGGTGATATAAGAATCTGTATTGATTTCAGAAACTTAAACAAGGCATGTTTAAAAAACAATTTCCCATTTCCAACCATGGAACAAATACTTCAAAAGTTAGTTGGTTCTGAACTTATGTCCTTTCTTGATGGATTTTCAGGCTATAATCAAGTCCTAGTTCATCCATATGACAGATTGAAAACAACTTTTAGAACAAAATGGGGAACCTATGCTTATCAAAAAATGCTTTTTGGTCTAATAAATGCAGGAGCAACTTTCCAAAGAGCCATGGAAATAGCATTTAAAGGTCTGATCAATAAGTCATTTTTTGTTTATCTTGATGACATAACAGTATTTTAAAAAAAAAGAGCCAATCATCTACATGATTTAAAGAAAATATTTGAAAGATGTAGAAGGTTTGGTATTTCCTTAAATCCAAAGAAATCTTTCTTTGCTTTGGATGAAGGAAAACTCTTAGGATTTGTTGTGTCAAAAGATGGTATATATATTGATCCAGATAGAGTGAAAGAAATTTCTGATATTTCTTTACCTCATAACAAAAAATCCATGCAATCATTTCTTGGGCAAATCAATTTTGTAAAAATATTCATTCCTGATTTTTCTCAAATTGTTTTACCTATGCAAAATATGATCAAGAAGAATTCAGTATTCAAATGGGGGCATAAAGAGAAAGAAGCCTTTGAGGCAATCAAACAAGCGATCATTAATGCACCAGCATTGAATACCCCAGATTTTTCTAAAGATTTTACTTTGTATACTATGGCCACCGAAACATCTTATGCAGCTGTTTTAACACATCTCAATGATCAGAAAATTGAGGCACCAATTTCTTTCTTTAGCTCAAATCTGCAAGGAGCTGAGCTTAATTATTCCGATGTTGAAAAACAAGCCTTTGCCGTGTTTAAATCAATCAAACATTTTAGACCTTTTCTCTTGAAAACACATACAAAAATCATTGTCCCATTCTCTGCAGTGAGGCAATTATTAATTCAAAAAGAAGTAGGAGAAAAGAGAGCTAACTGGGTAACAACCTTGCAAGAATATGATATTGATATTAAACCGGCTAAGATTGTTAGAGGACAAGGTTTTTGCAGATTATTGGCAGGAGCTCATAACATACCAGAAAATCAAGATTCAAATCAAGATATTCAAGTAAGTCAGATAAGTGTTACAGATTCTGAATCTCAGTATGCTGATCTTATCTATTACTTGAAAAATTGGTATGCTCCTTCTAATCTCAGTTATAAGAGTAAACACGCTTTAAGGTTAAAGGATATTAAATATGAGATCATTGATAATGTGTTATTCAGGAAAAATTATGATTCAATCTTATTAAGATGTCTTGAAAAGACTGAAGCTGAAAAGGTTTTGCAGGAATTGCATGATGGACCAGCAGGAGGTCATTTTGGAGGTGATACCACAGCTCACAAAATAATTCGTGCTGGTTATTACTGGCCTACCATTTTTAAATATACACATGATTACGTAGGGAAGTGCAGAATTTGTCAAACTGCAAGTGGAAGACAAAGGAAACCAGCCTTTCCTTTGCAACCAGTGACTATTGAGCAACCATTCGAACAATGGGGGCTTGACATTATTGGTGAGATAGTACCTCATTCTTCCAAACAACACAAGTACATCCTTACTGCAACTGATTACTTTACAAAATGGGTAGAGGCAATCCCGTTGAAGGTAGCAAATTCTGATGCAATTATTGATTTCATAGATCAATTCATCATAACCAGGTTTGGTGTACCTAACGCTCTAGTCTTTGATAATGCATCTTACTTCTCTGGAAATAGTTTAATAAAATTTGCAGTCAAAAGAGGTTTTAAATTAAAATATTCAGCAAATTATTATCCACAAGGTAATGTTTTGGCTGAATCCACTAACAAAAAGCTTATCAAAATCATTAAAAGGACCATTGATCAAAATCAAAAGAATTGGCACAAGTCTTTAATCTTTGCATTATGGGCTGATCGTATCACTGAAAAAGCTTCAATAGGGACTTCACCTTTCAATTTAGTTTATGGAAAAGAAGTTGTGATACCATAAAATTTAACTCTTCCATCATTAGCCCTAGTGCAATTTATTGAAGAAAATCCTTCTCCATCCATTCAATTGAGATATGATCAAATCCTTAAACTAGAAGAAGATAGAGATAAAGCAAAAATTATTCATGAAAAACATCAACAGCTTGTAAAATCTTCTTTTGATGCAAGTTCTACCGGCTCAAAATTTTTGTCAATTGGTGATCTTGTTCTGAAATGGGATAAAGCACATGAAGAAAAAGGTAAGCATACCAAGTTTCAGAAAATGTGGTTTGGACCATTTCAGATCGTTGAAAAGATAGGCTCAAATACATTCATACTCCAAGATCTAACAGGTAAGAGAGAATCTCTTCCTGTAAATGGGCTTATCTTGAAGAAATTCTTTTCATAAGGAGGTAACCCCTTCTTAAGATGTACATATTCCTTTCTGCAAAGTTTTTGATTGTTTTTTGCAAATAAAGGTTGTTAATAAGTCTATAATTGACTGTTTACTATTTAGGAAAATTTCGTAGGAAAATTATTATAAATATTTATTTTGTGTAAATAAGAATTTTTAAAGAGATGATCACAGTTTTTGGATAGTTTAAAATAAGATGTTAAACTTTGAAAGATTATTTCAATCATTTGCATGATCTTTTGAAAACTTGAGGACAATGTAAATCATTATAAGTTTGTTGAGCAGAGAAAGGTTATCTATAAAAGTAAAGATTTTTTCAAAGTTTTGGAACTCAAAAAACTCTCAAAATTGTTATCCATTGATTCTTAAGGATAAAACTATTTCACCCCATCCATTTAATTTGTGATTTTTTAGAATGTAATTCTAAGAAATTATATGAAAATTTAAGAGATAAGAGATCTCATTATGAGCCGACTTACCATGTTCATAAGGAGTAATAAAACTGACATTACCAATACTGCATACCAAAACAGGGTAATGGCTTATAAATATAAGATAAGGGGTCTCATCACGAGCCAGCTTGTTCAGTTTAATTACAACTAGTGAATGGCATTGTTATTAACTGGCTACCAAACCAGAACAATGGCTCTTAAAAATAAAAATAAGTAAAAGACAAAAACATGAGATAATAGGTCTTATGAATTTATCTTTAAAAAGTCATAATTTTAGTTGGATGGGACAATGAATGGTTAATGGTTTAAAGGTAACCCTGTTGAGACTATGAACGTTTGCAGGCAGCAGAGGCAATACCTATGGCAATGGAGTATATTATAAAACCAAAACTTGGATAAATCCACTTACTTCATTATTAACACCAATTAAAGCTTGAGATAACCCAAAAAAAAATTTATTCTTAAGGAATTAGAAAGAAATTGTGAATGATTTTTATTTATTTTTCATAGTTAGATTTTATTTAAAATATCTTAAGATAGTTTTCATTATCTTTAAAAATCTTTTTTTACTAGAAATATAGTGTTCATTTTATTTTTTCAGAGATAACTGTTTCTTTCAGTGAATCGCCAATTGTTGTGACCAGCAACAACCCCCCTTTTTTATTTAATATTAGTAATAATACTAAATAAATGGGGACCCTTAGTTAAAAAACCAAAAAAATCAATTAGGATTTGTTTTCCTTTTCAAATAAAACTTTCTATCATAAACTTAGAGAAATCCCTTAGAAAGAACCTTAAGAAACACTTAAGTTTATGATAGATTACAATAAAATTGTTCTTTAAACAAAATAGCGCATCCATCGCAAAATGGTATATATCTTTTGTAAAACTAAAAATGCGATTTTGCGATTTTGCGATAATGCGATCCCAAAAATCCTATACAATAACATATTGGTTTCAGATCGCATAGCGCAGAAAAGAGAAATGTTAAACGAATATCTTTTGCGCTATTTACAATTTTGCGCTTTTGCGAGATTTGCGATGTGCGCTTTTGCACTATTTCGCAATTTGCGCTTTTGTGCTATTTACAAAATATGGTTTCATTTTGTGATATTGTGATATTGCGACATTGCGATATTGAGATATTGCGCAGCAAATCGCAGATCGCAATGTCGCAGATTCATAAAAGCGCGTTGTTCAAAGAAAATCTTCCCATATATCAATATCTTTTATGCGCTTTAATGATTGGATTAAATGAATGGATTGACAATTAATGGTAAATGAAATTTTGTTTTGATTGAAAGTCATTTCACGTTATAATAATATATTTCATCCGCCTTCGCATTTAAAACAATATCATCACCTTTCTCATGCCATTACTCTCATTTAACTCGTAAAACGCAAGCACGAAGGAGAAAACGTTTATACAAAGCTTTCACAGAACATTATGGGTAAGAAGGAGAAGAGCTCGAATTCTGAAAACAGAGAAATGGCTTAACTGTATGCAGACACCGCTTGCAATAAGGATGCCGGTATAACCACATGGGAAGGAATGTATAATTTGCTGGAAGAAGAAAATCATGTGGTATTGAAAGTTGCGGCTACAACAGGTTCCAGTAATATGTCTGAGGCAACTCTTAAAGAACTGGCTAGCTCATTTCTGCATAGGATAGCGGCAAGGCCAAGGATTCTCCCGTATACAGATATGGTGAAATGGGTGCTGGACAACACCGATATTTCAGACAGGCAATTTAGAACTCCATCTCAAGAGCTAATCGGGTCATTCACCATGAAAGATGTGAGGCTGATGTATAAGTTGCCGGAGCCTCAGGCGACTTATAATAAGCAATTCATGGAAGATTTTTCCAGAGAACATGCAAATTTGTCAGAATGCACACAAGAGTGGACCAAAAGAGATGAGCCGTTGAAGAAAAACAAACAACGTATGTACAGTACTGGTTCACTTACCTCTCCTTATTGTTTTGTTGTTGCCATGTTATGCAGGCTTTTTGGAAAGCCTGTCATAAATATGATCTTGCCTGAATGGCTCCCTTTGTTGAACGTGACCGTTAATTCTACAATTGTAGATTGGGCCAAAATCTTATTTGATAATTTGACCACTGCTATTTTTCACTACCGGTCCAAACGAAGTGTTTCTCAGCGGATTTATCCACCTTTTTATTTATCTGCTTATGTCATGGACGCTATCTGTTATGTCTCTAAATTCCCTGTGATGGGTTGGCAATGGACTATCCACGATCCTTTGCCTATTCATGTGTACCATAAGGAACTATGGGAGTCTAAGTTTGTCCCCCATTTTTACCAAATTTTCCATGGTGTAATGCTGCCATTGTATAGAACATTGCATAATAAGGATGCCCCAAGGTTATCCCCAGAAACAGAGGTCGACATTCTCCCCGTTGCAAGATGGTTTGGAGAAGAATTGTTCACTTATATTAGGGTTTTTGGAAGTTCTGCTTCCCCCCATTTTTTACCCCTATATGTTCCGGATAGATTGGTAGCTCGGGAGATTGCTTATCAGACCTGTGGCCAAGGAGGTCTGACAAAGGAATTAAAAGAGAATAAAAAAGGCACTTGGCCACGATTTCCCGTAAACTGTGGAACATTTTCACTGTTCGATGTTGGTCATGCATTCAAAGAGGTAGGCAACATTACATGCCTACAGCTGTTCAAATTTTCGAGAAGGTTATTTGACCCAAATAATATTGTTAATAATTTCACCAATGCAATCAAAGTGAGGGAATTTTCCGGGGAACCAGATCTTTTTGATGACATGTTCCAAACAAGAAGTTCATTTAAAGAAGTTTTGAATTCAGCTCAAATGCAGTTATCTCCAGAGGAATTCCAGGAATTCAAGCTTTACAGAGAGAGATGACTAACTCCTATTCCTTTGGAAAATCTATGCTTAGAACCCGCAAGGGAGCAAACTCCTAGTGTTAGTCTTAACGGCAGTTCGAGTACAGATAAATCTAAGTCCAAATCTGATAGAGAGAATTCTAAACATTCCAATAAGTCTAATGAAAAGGAAGATAAAATTGAAGAATCAGTGAAATATTCTGTGCAATCAAAAGAACTTCCTCAACAGCAAATTTTGACTTCTCAACAGACAAATCCTCCTCCAACCAATGTACAGCAGCAGCCAGTCACCATTGAGTTAGACAAAGAATGGGAAACCTTTAACCAATTGATTAATGTAGAAGGACAGAATGTACAGACCCCTGTACAAACAACCAAATTTTTCAGCACAGGAATAAGTAGCACAGCCACAGTAACTGAGCACATACCTATCACACCCTCCTCTGAAATTGTACTTAATGTAGAGGATATTCCTCCTCTAGATGTATTCTATAGCCCAAAATACAAAGCAGTAGTGAAGAAACAGAGGAAAAAGAGAACGTTAGAAGGTGCAATTGCTACTGAAGCAGAACAACTAGATGTCTTGTGGAAGGATCCTTCCACAGAGCCTACTGAGAATCTTACTAAGTTATCTCAAATGACAGGGGCTTATGCTTCTGCGACAATTGACAAAGCATTTGAGATATAACTCTTGTTGAATGAAAAATAAGAACAGATAAAAGTTCTACAACAGCAATTGCAACAGGTACAGGCCAATAATGAAGCACAATTGAAACTTGAAGAGTTACAACAACAACTTCAAGAAATGCAAATAGGACATCAAAAAAGCTTGGATGATAAAGAAAAACAAATACAGATTATCCAAAATCAGCAAAAAGATGATCCTAAGCTTCCAGAATTCATTTAAGAAACTATCTCTTTAAACAATCAACTATTGCAACAAGAGGAAGTGTTATGCCAAAAGATCTTGCAATGGAATTCTTTTTGCCAAGAGAGTGATAAAATCACAAAACATGTCGTAGATTTACGAAATGATTATGATTTGATTAATGAAAAGATCAATGATTATTTGGTATGGCAAAAAACAGAAGAAGGCAGAAAAGCTGGTGCACCCATTATTAATGAAAACCATAAAGAAATAATGTTCAATAACTGGGATGCACAAATCAAAAGGGCAGAGAAGGCAGCAGAGGAGGTGGCTATAGCGGCAAACACTCTTAATGATTGTGTAAATGATAATTTACACAAAGCTAATTTGATTTCAGAAACTGTTCCAGGATATCTCCCACAGGCACATCAGCTGCAAACGGAATGGAGGCAAAAAGCAGAAGAAAGAGTAAAATCAATCCAAGGGCTGACAAGATTAAATTGGGACTCTTACTGGACATACTTAGTGAAGCCACACAGTTAGCACAGTGTGCTTAATTGTATAATCAATTCTACAGAGAAGATTGCGCCTACACTTGCCGACTTTGTCTTTTTAGAACAGTTGAATTCTGAAGTCGGTCAACCACATCTTCTCAAAACTATGCTAGATGCCTGCAAGTTTAAAGATCAAGTTCATAGATAGTTAGATTTAGTTTTAATTTTACTGTATTTTAGCCTAGGAAAAGGACGGTCATTAAACCGAACCCTTAATTTTTTGTAATAGACTATTTTTAGATTTAGCTAAGTAGTATTTAAACCCTTCTCATGCATTTAGAGAAGGGTCCTGGATCTTAATATTTTTGACTTGGAGATTACATTTCTGTACTCCATTTGCTTAATATATTTTTTTAAAAGGATCACATCTGGTGATTTTATGTGGAATTATCTTTGAAGTGTTGCATTTCTGTACCTTGGAATTTGATTTTGCATCAGAATTACTGGATTAGAGTATCAGATTTCATTTGAAAGTATTCAAGATGAATGAGGTATTTCTATCTGTTCATTGTTGATTACTTTTGTCTGATGATATTCGCTTTAAAATTTGCTATCATATATATATATTTGGTTTTCACAACGTTTCTTTTTATATATCATTTCTGAGTATAATTGAAACGTTATCTTTCATAAGTATATGTGGATGATATGTTATGATGAATGCAATATGTTAATACAACTCTGTTTAATTTCTTAAACAAAGTTATCTTTATTTGTTTCTGCACATTTCGATTTAAATGATAATACATTTTTATGGTTATTGTTAAATTGGAATAATCTTAAGTTGTATTCACATATAACTGCCCGGGTTAGTGTTAGAATTTCTTTATCAGTATTTAGTTTAAATTAGATAGTTTATTTCAGTCAATTTAGTCCCATTTTCACCCATCCAAATCAACCCATCACCAACCCATTTAGTTATAAGGAAACTGGTCCTTTAAATCCAGTCGGAGCCACCATACCAAATGGAAAAGGAGTTGTCCTAAGGTCCCGACTGGGTGGTTTTCCCAAATGTTTGAAGCATAGATTTTCTAGGCTCCAACGGGACGACAGTGCAACACCATTCCACGATTCAGCATATCCTACAAGATTTACAACAGGTAGAAGATTTTCTGGATCAAATTTGAGCCTCCACATCCTCCATCATCCCTACGCAACAAGTAGCCACCATGGACAAGATTGAGAATCTTTGCCACTCCAAGAAGGTTGTTCGGAAACGGTTGAAGCCATGGTCTGATACCGCACTCCAGCTCACACACGATGCTCAGTCCACCATCGTACGCCTCCACCGACTGTTATAACGGGTTACTGCGGATACAGATGGGCCTGCCTCCCTGACGCTGGTCAAAATTGCACAGCAAGCTGCGGCCCAAAGTCTGGATGTACTCCCTCCGCTTGTCCGCACTCTGGCTACTTTGTGCGCGCAAATAGAAGCCGCACCAGTGCAGTGACTCGGGATGAGTCACAAGATTGTGTCGAGGGACTATTGGAACGGGGTCTCCTTACAAGCTGCGAAACTGGTCCATTTTGATTATTTTTTATTATATTTAGTCTAGCGCAGGGGTTTTGGGGCAGGTCAAAGCCCCAAACACATTGTAATGGGTCAAAGGATAAACTAGGGGTCTGAAAACCATGGGTTGCTGACCATAGGAAAGTCGAGGCTAGATTGTTATAAATAGAGATGTATTTTGTATCGAAAAGGATAAGAATCGATGAGATATTGATGCGATCTATTGCTTAAGCTATATGTTTGGGTTTTGGGGAATGGACTCCTGCTGGCTGTGTGCGCGGAGATCCTAGTCCAGCTGTGTGTGGACCTTGCTGCTGTGTGTGCAGGTTGGGAAGGGAATTATAAGGAAATATTGATGAATGAATGAATGCGAAGGATTATTAGAGATCTGAATCTGTGAGTACTATTATATGAATTGTTGTGTATGTATTTTCTGTCTTTTCGCTACGAATATCTGCGTACTGAATGCTTGGATCTAGATCTATTCCACTTTGTTTATATAATACTGTGTTGATGTTATAGAAAGCATATAATTATAGATATAATGCATGTGGATGCAAATAGATACATAATTAACCCTGCAAAGAACAAGATAATCTGGGAATTACAGAAACAGAACGCAGCTCTGCTTTCCTTACCCTTCCTTTCTCAGGGTGCGGAAACCTGGTTCCAACACCCACCCATACTACTTCGGGTGAGACTGTGACCTATGACAGCAGGTCACTGCCGAAATGGCCAGTAGTATAGGGGTTTGTTGGCAAACCTTGCACACCGAACCTAGGTTAGGACCCCTCAAGCCAACAAAGAATAACTTTATTTCCAAGTCAATTAGAAAAACCTGTGGTGGTACTTATTCAAGATGTCGAGAAAGAACCAAATTCACTAACAAGAAGGATGAACCGACTAGTGGAATTGAATGAAAACAAGGAGAAAGTCATGGAGAATATAATTAATTACCAAGAAAAGGTGAAGTTGATCTTTGACAGAAAAGGTAGAAATATTATTGTCCAGTCCCGAGATCTGGTTCTCATATTTGATGTAAGAAGGGAGGATAAAGGAAAACATGGAAAGTTTGATCCTTTATGGTTTGATCCTGTTAAAATTGCAGAGATCAGAGCTATTAACACTTTCATTCTGTAGAATTTGGATGATGAACTATTGCACCTGCCTTTTAATGGGCAGTATCTAAAGAACTACTTCCAACACTGATCTTATTCTATTTCATCATTGTATATACAAGTTTTATCACTGTAAATACTTGGTGAGCACTTCATTGTAATGTTTCAAGCTATAATTATGACTCCATGACCGAGGTGAAGGCATTAATATGTGTTTCTTAATGTTTTGTCTCAAAACACTATCCCCAGGTGGAGTCAAATGTTGTATCTCATTTTAGTTTTCCATGTATGAAAAATATATATGTGCTCAAAACACAAAAAAGAATCAAAATCAAAATCAAAGTTAATTTAGGACTTTGATACATTTCTTAATAATGGATTAGGAAGCATTGATTGAGTTTAATGTAGCATTAACTTAATATGAAGTTGGTGGGTCCTAGATCTAAAGTTGGAGGAGGTTTAAAGTTAGGTTGGTTTATCAGGCGCGATGGAAATATTGTGAGCGGGACCAACAGATGGAGAAAACCTAACAACACTACTTCCCCAATTGTTATCTCACCTTGTGCTCCTATAAAGAAAGTCAAGGATTTGTGTTGACTGTATATCAATGATGCAGGAGCGTTATAGGGGGACTTCGTTAGATTTCCTCCGTATGAGAGTATGCCCTCGTAGTTCATCAACAACTGAGCAAGGAATAATTTTTATCCATTTTCTCTCCACCCCATCACCACTAATTCACCATTTTCCCTCTGCCACCTCATCACACATGTCACCCTGTCACCTCATCCCATCTTCTCACCACGCCATTTTTTTCAAACCTTCCCACATACGCATTTAATTATGTTTTCTCTCCACTTTCCCCATTTTTCCCATAAACCCCATTTCCTTTGTCCATTTACATTCACCACTATTATTTTATTATGATTCCATGGATTCAATTTTTATAATTCAAGGTTCCAGTCAGCAAAATTCATTGGTAACCAGGTATTTACACATCGTCTCTTTTGTTCAAACTATCAAAATGTACAAGAAAGATATTTTAACCGGATATTCTTGTCATATTCCTTTCTCACACATTGCATTGCATTGCGCCATAAGCCTCGTCTGTTGCATGATGTTGTACACTTACCTCCTCGCATCATATGCACTAGTTTTTAACCTAATTTGGAAGGTTTTTGTATATTGTGTGCCACTGCATGAGCCCTCATTGAACCCAGAGCCTTAAAAACCTCGGTGCCCCAACTAGACTTCTTACTTCTCCTTGCATGTGTTTGAAGCTAGATGGATTTCTTTCACCTATTTGCATGCATCGAAACACTAATGATATTTCTTTCTTTCCTTGTCATAATTGCTGAAACCCTAACCCTATTGTTTGTGTGAGGTTGTGGTGGTTGCCCCAAAATGAAGATTCTCTCAGAACAGGTCATCAAAGTCACGTTGTCGGCATCATTCTTACGATTCTAATCCATTAGCTAGGGAGATACGAGCAAGTTGCTTGTGGGGAACCCTAATAAGTTTAAATGGCCTATATTCGTAACTTGAGACTTCTGCCCAACATAGTCTTGAGTATCTTAATTATTTGTTTTGCATGTTTTTTCTGTGGGTAAGAGATAGGATGTGAAGGATTGGAATGAGGGAAAACCCAAATTAGAATAACTTTCATTTTCTTTCAAATAAGAAACAACCTCTCTTGCCCGTAAAATAAGTCGGGATCCCTCATCCGCCCATGCAAAATAAGTGCCACGAGCACATACAAATAAGTGCTACAAGCACATGAAAGAAATAAGAGTAAAGGATTGAGAAAGGCTTCCTACGTAGATAGGTAATGCAACGACTCCACCAGGGTACTGACTAGGCTCGCTGGTAGTAGAGCAACATTTGTGATTTGTTGAGGTGACTTTGTTAGTGTACTGTCTAGGCCTGCTGGCAGCGGAACAACACCAAAGATTTATTTTAAAATTCTGAATATAATAAGCTCGCTGCCTTTCTCTCTGCATCATCATCAAACTACTGGCATGCGTGAACTTATACTTGGATGTTTTCGATTAACAAGAACTAGATGAGGCACAAATAGAAGGAATATCTTTAAAGGTCAAAGCAATGGAGGAGGTAACCACAGTGCTTGCCCAATTATCCCTTGCATCATCACCTAGACTTGAGCTAGTATAAGGATGTTGAAAGAGATGTTGGATTCTGCCAGTGGTTCACCAATTGTTGTAGCTGCTACAACACCACCCAAAATTTGGGGTATATTAAAATTTTGGGTCCCTCCCTTTATGCTCACTCAATCCATTAGGGTTTCATTCAGATTCACAATCAGTTTCTCTCCTCCCCCTTGCTTTGTCGAACCCTGATATTGTCCCCATGCCCCCTAGGTTCGTTAAGGTTTGATCAGATAACCGTTGTCAAAAGTTATCTTCTCATCTACAGGCAGTTTCTGGGGATATGTTCACACCATTGGTCATATTATGCGCGTGCCCTTGTATCCTTGAGCACTTTTAGGTGCAGAAATATTGATCTTCTGCCCGCATTTCTCAAAACCCTAAAATCCTCATGATGAGAGTCTTGATCGTATGTATCCCTCACATTTAGCACACTTTTCTCTTGGGAATTAAATAGGTGGTACCTATCATCCCTTCATAGGGAGAAGATAACTATATATTGCATCAATTACGATGATCAAGTTTTTTTGGGGCCCAACTGGAAATTTTTTAATGGTATGTCAAAATAAATTGAACATGCATGTGTGCATTCTTGTCATGTCTGTTAGTTTAATTTTAAAACACATGCCTTGTTACATATCTCTCCATTAACTTGTAGCCACTTTATGCCACGTAGAGCCAAAAAGAGCAGTGTACTCAAGACACTTGCACAACTGAAAGGTTATGCCCCTAGTACACATGCAGTGGAGGAATGGATCCGTGAAGGTCCCACATGAAGTAAATACCTTTCTACAAACTCGAGCCTGGAGAGATATTCCCTTGGTATATGTTTAAGTTGATATTTTGGAGGGGTCAATATCACAAGGGCAGGTTGAAGGTGATAGCGAAAGTGTGGAACGTGTAAAACCAAAACCATGGGATTACGAAGGGGAGTTTCGAGGCTTTTGACAACCCGTACACTGCCACCTTACAAATTTTTTTTTTAGGGGTGTGCTAATATGTCGGGAATTTGGATGAAGCCTCCGCCATTAGCTTGAAATAAGTTGTATACCTCCCATGAACCCATTCAATAAATTCAGCACGAATCTATTGAAAGCCACGCTTAAGGAAAACGCTCATCTAGGTTTTCAAAGGGTGACCACTTCAGCACACAAAGAGTTGTTAACACATATGCATGTGAAAGGCTGAAAGGAGATTCCATATCGGGTGTATTTGAGATCCACAACACCACTGTCATAGAGGAAAGTTGTCGATACATGAAGCCTCTCATCGCAAAATAAGACCACGAAGAGAAAATTTGTCACAGCACTGGCAATGTGACGAAGTTACGTGCTCTATCCAATGTAGTCCTGCGACTGTCTGGCAAGCTCAGCCTTGGGTGACATGATTAGCACGCATAGTAGGAGATCATTAATAGTGGCGCCTCTTGATGCAAGACATTTATGGGAGCGAAGAAAATGAATCTGAAATAGGTCTACGGTAACCCTCAGAAACGTAAAGAGGCCCTTTTTCGAGTTGCTGAAGCAATCATGACTCGTGTGGAGTGTCACCATTGCGGCACTGATGTGGTTTTGAAAGCCATGATGGGCCATGAAATAATTTGAAATTTTATTTCAAATTCCTCACATTGGGGGAGTCTCCACCATTCTTTGTGCTTCGATTTTGGTTGAATAATATGCCGGAAAAATAAATTGCATTTCATTTTCTTCAGTTTGAAAAATATTCGCAGGTTTCACCTCTAGCCTTAGCTTCCAAAGGCCTGAGCCGGTTTGTAGATGCCACTCGGATGATCGCCTATGCAGATGTGCTATTAATTCAGGTCAAAAGCTAAAGGTCACAAAAGTCAGGATTTTGGAGATGCAACACAGAGGTGCGACTATCGTCTCAATGCGACCAATCGTTGAGTCGCAGATGTTATGAGTCATCCACCATTGCGACCTTGCGACCAACAGGAGGTCGCACTATCCCTCAAGTCGTTGAGTCGTAGATATTACGAGTCATCCATAATTGTGACCTTGCAACTAGCAGAGAGGTCGCACTCTCCCTCGAGACGCTAAGTCGCAGATATTATGAGTCATCCATCATTGCAAACTTGCAACTAGCAGAGAGGTCACACTCTCCCTCGAGTCGTTGGGTCGTGTTATAAGGCCTCAACCCAAGTTTTGAATTTGGCTGATATGAGACTCACCGACCTCTAATGAGTTGCATTTCCACTTGGGTCGCACCATCTCATGATAGAAAGAGTAAAGGGGGCAGCTAAACTAGTGACCTCTTTTAATAGTGGTAGCACAGCTTCTAATATTTATGACTTGAAATTTTTCCTCCTTTGAAGTTTGGGAAATGGAATTAAAAAATTGTTGCTACCTTGGTGCTAAAACAATAAATATATTAATGCGCAAAACTGTGGTGAATTTGCAAGAAATTGCTAAGAATTCATTTTTTATAATATTTAATTCTTGTATTTAATGAAAGTACATTGGTCTTAGTGCTTATTTGACGCTTGTGTCTCTGTGTAGGATTAAAGCTACCAAGGAAGATCCCCGACATTTAGGAAAGCTCTCAATATGATTTGGTAGCTGAAGCAACTCAAAGGGGTTGACATTGCAGAAATACCTGACCCGAGTCAAACTAAAACTATTGAGGTATAACTAGCTTCAAAGAGAAAAGAAGGAAGAGGGATTTTGGTCTGTGCCGAAAGGCTAAGGCTCATCGTGGAGATTTCATGGTTGGGGTTTCCTTTAGCGAGCAAGGTGGGTCCTTGAAAAACATCGAGAACCTTGTAATAAGCTCAAAAGAACATCTAGCACTCGGTCATTTACGCCAGAAAAGGCATTTCTATTCCGAAAGGTCTGAAGCCCACCAAAAGAGAATTGAAAAAGGGATAAAAACCTAGGTCGTAAACCTCCCCAGGTCTTAGGTTGAAAATGATCGCAGTTCGCAAGTCGCAAATGACCCATGTCACAAGCCAGCCCAACAATCGAGGAGTTCAAGAGTCAAGGGAACCTAAAGTGTCACTTCAGCCTATATGTTCGGCTTCAGGAAATCAGGAAAGGCACTTTTAGCTCTGCAGTTGAAGCGAGGATGAGACAGTGAATTGGTGCTTGAGATCTAAAGGCACTCATATCTTGGTATTAAGTAGAGAGAGAGGTAGCGAGGCTAGGGTTTTGGTATCATGAATTGAGATGAATAGCCTTTGTTCCACTACTGGGTTTTAACGAGTTGTAAAATATGTATTTGAACTTGCAGCAGCATTAGTAATATATTCTCTTTTTCGGCACTGATTCACATGCTTTCTTGTGGTGATAGTACTAGTTGTCTAATATTTCACTATGTTTGTACATGTGCTTTTATGCATGAAATTGGTTATGAACTAATTCACAGTGGTTGCATGTACGTTTTCTTTCAAATCACTATTTATTTGTTCCTTTCCATGTCAATGATTTATTGTGAACTAATTTGCAATTAAATTCTGGCGTATTCTCTTTCATGTATGTCTGATTGGGTTTTTGGCTCACCAATCGCACTCATGGCATACCCTCCTTTTTATTTTTATGCTTAGACTTTTTAATATCTTTGTTTGTTGTTCGTTAATCTTGGGCTAATTTTGCTTCACTGACTAGTCATTTCACCCTTGCCTCCGCTTCATCATTTTTTCATCTGACAAATAAGAGTGGAAACACTTATGGCGGTAGCTAGGCCCACATACCAGATGGGGCTCCTATCCCAAATGGTGTGAGGTCTAATTGGTACCTTTCACTGGGGAGACCCCCTTGTTGTCGGTGATACAATTTTTCCTATCAACAAATTGGCACTAGGGCCAGGTGACAAGCTAAGCCCTTAGAGCCTGTTGTTAGGATCATATCTGTAAATGGTTGGTCCCCAAATCATTCTCCCGAGATGTTTATCGGATTTATCTGGTTCTCGATGCTCAATCCCTGATGAACCTCTATATCACTTGTCTTAGTTAAAATTCGATGGTGAGAATGGAATTTCCATAACCAAGCACCTTTTTGATTTCTTTGAGTTTTGTGAGCATTACGAAATTGATGATGAAGATTTCGCTTGTGTGCTCTTTTCCCTCACTCTCGAAGTTTGTGTTAAGAATTGGTGCCACACGTTGCCAGTAGCTTCCATCTATTCGTTCAGGTAACTCGCCAATGAATTTCGATAAGCTTTTCACAGGTACGATTTTCAAAATGTATTAATAAGGTTAAATGAGATCAGAATGAAACCCCAAGAATCTCTAGAGGAGTTTTCTATTAGTTTTGTTCATCCTTGTTTTGTGTTCCTTGAGAGAGATGTCGATTGGGCATATTTAATTGAACATTTTCAACAGGTGGTTTTCATTTCCTTGCAACACCTTCCATCTATAAGTAATCATGATCCTCATGTCTATTATGATAATCCTCAAGTTACTAGTTGTCCAGACTCTGCCCCTAATATTTCCTTGTCCATCTCCATGAATTCGGGACAAATTCAGGCCTCCAAGAAGGAAATTTCTATTGTTGACATTCCTCTTCCTCCTCCTGAATTTCCACGTAATGGATTTTTGGTCGCAAAAGTTTTGAGTGATGATAGACGCGTACAGAAAAATAAAACATGTTGTATCACCTCTGAATCCTTCACAAACCTTGTCAAATCAGAAATTGAAAACCATATTAGCCTAACATCTCTCCCTATCGATGAAACAAATCTTGAATCCACCAAACATTTGCATGGGTACAGTTCTAAATCTCATTCACATACTGACAATGAATTGGGCCTTGTCCCGAATAAAGTTGATTTCCCTGCAAAATCATTGGACCATGATGTGCATGCAGGATCATTGGCCTCTCTGGATAACACTGATGTGTGAGATGAAGGTCCTTGTACGATTGATACCCCTGCATATGAATCATTTCATCCATTATTCCCTAATTAATTTCTTTTGTCTACCACACCAGTAATTTCTTCAAATCATTCAAAACTGTCTTATACTAGTGTTGACGACAATCAAAAATGCATGAGTGGTGTCTCACAATCACATTACAAACTTGATGAAGCTCTTATTTCTCATATTTTTCATCCACAATATTTTAACATCCAAAGGAGTGACTTCCTGTCTCAGAAACCTCAAGATGTTTCTCTTGTTGATTCATCCCCCTTTTTAACCCTAGAGGAGTCTAATATACCAGATGCACAACTTGATCAAATTGGTGGTTCTAATGAATTTTATTTATCTAAAAACATATTCACTCATGCCTCTGGGTACTATCATTCATATCTATCTATTGACCCTATGAAGCCACCGAAATTCGATGATTCTCTTTTTGATGATTTAGGGACCCATTAGGAAGTCGAGGCAATTCAGCTTCCACTGACGGTTATCTCAGGTTCTGACGATCCTGATGAGACCCCTGAAACAATTCAAACTAGTGTTTCTAGAATTAGGGTTTCTGAAATTACGGTTCCCATGCACCACAATCCTCTCAGAATAACCACACAGGATGTCATCTCATCTGGGAAATCTTTCGATCCAAGTGATGTTTCTCCGAGCACATCTTTCTTTCCCCTAATAGCTGATATGCAACAACCTCTATACCCTAATTTATTTACTAGAAGGAGAACGTTGACCATTGTCTCTAATCTCTGTGGTTGTTTCTCGGCCATTACTGGTTGCAGTCCGGTACAAACATGTGATTTTTAAAAACCTCCTTATTGCCTAAAAATATTCCAATCTTTTCATCTCATCCTGTGTAATGTCCCAAAATTTTGTGGGACATTAAAAACTTTTTTTTTTGCTTTAGGAGAAGAATAAATGGGTAGGAAAACCCATTGATAATTAAAATCTTAATAAGGAACCCTTGTAATGTGAAAAGGGGTCAATAAAGAGCTATATTTCACACCCCATGTGTGAAAAGAGACAATTTGCAGGTGGATAATTCTAGAAGAAGCCAAGTGACAGCGTAGATAGAGAAGATAAGATTCCCTTGGTGGGCCATCGCAGTTTGCATGAGGAGGAGATCATTATAGAGAGGAAACCCTAAGGTGTGGGGCCCATGGAAAAGCACCTTTCACTTGTTTAAAGAAGAATGAAGCAGCCATGCTCATTCGTGCTTTTATTACCATTTTGCTTGTCTTCTCAAACAAGAGCATTCTCTAGCTGTTTAGCTGAGATGGAGTGCTACTAGCACTGGGTGTTCCCGGGCGGGAATCCCATCTCTTCCATTGAGTAGCTCTTAGAAGAGCTTGTTCTTAATATTCCCCATATTCTTGCTTTAGGCCAAAGCATTCCATTCAGCTCCAGCGCAATATCCATTGGTGGTTGAGTTGTGTTGCTGGGTGTTGCAGGGGAGGGTTTCTAAACAGCACTTCCGGCATTGTATTTCAGAGGAGGGAGTCTCCATTCCTTTGGGTGATCAGTGAGGGAGTTCAGATCTTCATTCCATCATCTTTGGCATAATTCCAATCACTTTCATCAGCAGAAGAGCATCCCTCTTCCTTGACTGCGCAGTTCATAGAGAGAATTTGCAGTGAGGGTTGCAGTATTTCAGTGGGTGATGAGAACTTCAATGAAAGGATCAGCCTTTCATCTAGAAGATTTAATAAAGGGGTTGTTTCAGCAAAGGCATCACATTCAGAAAGCTCCTTTCATTTCCAGTTTCTATTGAGTTGCAGCAGTTGCCCAGCAAATCCGACATTTTGGTAAAAATTCCATTTTGTATAGTTTTCATCCAATCCCCTTAAGGGATTGTTGTATTGTATTTTCAGGGGTTGTAGCCTTACTCCCCCTTCTTTATTTGAGTTACATTGTTGTATCATTAATGTTTATGTATTTACTGCTGCAGTACCTCCATAGACTGCACAGTCTTAGTTGAGAATAAGATCATGCAAGCAGTGTTTTCTCCATTTCTATGCACATGTCTCATTGAGGCTCTTTACTTGTTTTGAGTAATAGATTTCTCAAGAGTTTGTCTACATTTTCTGTTGCATATGTATTTTAAGGTTGATTTAATCTTCTTATGACATGGCTCATTAGAAATAACGCAGTCATTTCCTTTGTTGAGTAAAGTGTTGTTACAGCCCTCTTCATTGGGCCTTTTTCTGAAGATACAGGTGAAGGAGGCTTGTCTCAAGCTCCTAGAAGGATTTGTTTTGATTCCACTTCAGGATTTCAGCTCCAGATAGATATATTTGAAGGATTCTAGACCAGGGATCAAATCCTACTGCCTCCATTTCTGGAAAATGCGTTTTCCAGGCTTGGATTGCTAGCCATTCCTACTAGGAAATTTCACATATATGTAGATAGAGTCTGCAAAGGGCCAGAAAGCCTTCGGATCTCACCCTTCTTTAGAAGGTGACATATCCGGTAAATTACCCTGCAGTTCATCTCTGGCACAGACTTGTGATATTTCTGAAAAAGGGACATCACAGTGGTATCAGAGCATCTTTCTTGGCTTAGCCTGTGGCCTTCAAGCTCAAGAAAGAGAATAGAAGATGAAGAGTATGAGATTGATCTCATCCATTTTTGAGAAGAAGAAGAACCTCCCCAAGGAGGAAGAGCAAACAGAAAAGGAAGACTCCTGCACTTCCTATTCTCATCTAGGAAGAAATAAAGAGTTGAGCAGGAGAGAGACTCCATCTCTTGGAAGAAAGGAGAAGAAAATACTTGTTGGGTATGTGTTATATTATTTCCACGACTAGCCCCACGTGCTGTACGTTGCACCGGGCATATTAGGGGGGTCACAAGGGGACAACAGCACCCTGGCGAAAATGTTTTTGGCGTGCGGACCCACTCATAGACGGACCCACCCATGTTTTGTGCATGAGTTTGCACATGGTTTTGGGGTACGATGGTTTTCGGTCCCTAGTATTTTGTAGATCTAGTCAAGGGAACTACAGTTATGTTCTAATCCAGGGTTAATGGATTAGGGTTTATGTATGCTTCGGCATGTATATATATGTGTTGTAACACTAAAAGTAATATAATGAAAAATCAAGATGGTCGTCCCGAATTGGGATCCAGGGGAAATTATCTGTGTTTATTTTTTTTATGTTTTATGTTCTCACTATTGTTTATTTTCTGCTATAAGATTCATGTGTAGATAATTTCTGTTCAAGGTTAAAACCTTCATTTGGTATTAGAGTTGTTTCGTCTTCAAGGGGACGCCTTTGCTGCTGAGGGTTTTTTGCTTGGACCTGAGGTAGACCCTGTTTAGTGAGAGATCTACGGAATCGATTCTTGTGGTGAAAGAAGATGGCGAGCAGCGGAAAGATAGAGATTTAGAAATTTAATGGTCAGAGTTTTGAGTTGTGGAAGCTCAATATGGAGGATCTGCTGGTGGATAAAGATCAATGGATTGCGGTAGATCTAGGTTCTAAACCAACGACAATGTTAGATGAAGACTAGAAGAAACTGGATCGGAAATCTAAGAGCACAATACGGTTGTGTGTTTCAGATTCAGTATTGTTGAATGTATCTGGGGAAGCTATGGCGAAGAATTTGTGGGAAAAACTTGGGACTTTGTACCAATCTAAGTCTTTGGTGAATAAGTTGTTCCTGTGAAAAAATTTGTATAACCTGAGGATGAAGGATGGAGACTCGGTGACAGAGCATCTGAACGCCTTCAATACTGTGGTAATTCAGTTGTCATTTGTTGATATTAAAATCTCAGATGAAGATAAGTGCATCAATTTATTGTGTTCTCGACCAGACTCGTGGGACAGTCTGGTTATTGCAATAGGTAGCAATATAACTACCTTGAATTTTGATGACATTGTCTTAGCCTTGCTGTCGGAGGAAATGAGACGGAGAAATATGGAGGGTCAAAATGGAGATGCCTTATCTGTATGAGGAAGGTCCCAAAATAGAAACAAGAATAAGGTTTCGAGTGGGAGATATAAATCTAGAGGGAGATATAAATATCCTGGAAATTTTGTAAAGGTGTGCTGGAAATGCGGAAAGGAAGGACACTATAAAAAGGAATGCAGATCTAAAGCTCCTGAGAAAGGAAAGGGATCTGATGATGCTCCTTCAGTAGAGGAAAAAACCACCTCAAATGAAGGTGGGGATGTGTATTTGGCTTCTTCTTCAAATACACATGTAGATCATGGGTCATGGTTGATTGACTCAGGTGCATCCTTTCACTTCACTCCCCATAGGGAGTGGTTCTGCGAGTATGAGAAATATGATGGCGGCGATGTATTCTTAGGGGATGATAGGAAGGCCAAAATCGTCGGACGTGGAAAAGTCAAGCTAAAGCTACAAGGTGGAAGGATTAGAACACTTCTTAGTGTTTTGCATATTCCTGCATTGACCAGAAATCTGATTTCTGTAAGCAAGATGGATGATGCAGGTGTAAAAACAGTGTTCGAGAATGATGCCTGCAAGATGGTTTGGGGAGCACTGGTATTAATGCAGGGAGTTCAGATTGGAACTTTGTACAAGCTACAAGGTAGCACTATTATTGATGGGTGTAATAGTTCTGTGGTTCCTGAAAGTGGAACGAAAAGCCTAGCTATCTCTGGAGAAAATACCATGCTATGGCATCAAAGGCTTGGACATATTGGAGAGAAGGGCCTTCGGATACTGCATAGAAATGGTATGGTAGAAGGTATGTATAATTTCTCTCTGGATTTTGATTTCTGTGAACATTGTGTATATGGGAAGTAGAATCGGGTGAGTTTTCCTTTTGGTGCTAAGAGGGTGAACAAGATATTAGATCTTGTGCACAATGATGTGTTTGGACCTGTGTCAGTTCCATCACTGGGAAATTTTGTGTACTATGTTTCATTCATAGATGAATTCTCAAGGAAAATATGGATATATTTCTTGAGGAATAAATCTGAAGTCTTTGACAGATTTAAAGAATTTAAGGCTATGGTGGAAAACCAGACAGAGAAGAAGATAAAGGCGTTGAGGACAGATAATGGTGGGGAGTTCTGCAAGAAGGAATTTGAAGAGTTCTGTAAGAAGTGTGGTATAGCACAACAGAAGAATAATCCATATACACCTCAACAAAACAGAGTTGCAGAAAGAATGAACAGAACACTGATGGAAAAGGCAAGAAGCATGCTCAGTGGTACCGGGTTAGGACAAGAATTATGGGCAGAGGCAATGGAGACTGTATGCTATCTGGTTAACATATCACCTTCATCAGTGTTGGAGGATAAGACTCCACATGAGGTATGGACTGGTAAGAAACCCTCTCTTTCACATCTAAGGGTATTTGGATGTGATGAATATGTACATGTTCCAAAGGAGAAAAGGACCAAGTTGGATAATAAATCTGAAAGGTGCATCTTTATTGGGTATAAGGATGGTTTAAAGGGTTACAAGCTTTGGAACTCAGAAACAAGGAAGGTTGTGTACAGCCGAGATGTGGTGTTTAGAGAAGTGAAAGATGTTGTTAAACATGAAGTCCTACCAAAGGAACCTGAGAAGATAGAGTTTGATCTAAAGGAGGATGAATCAAACTCTACAATAGAAGAAGACTCAGAAGATGAAGAGCCACAAACTCCAGCTTTGAGAAGATCAGTTCGGGAAAGAAGGCAACCAGAAAGGTATAGTCCATCTACTTTCTATTCAGGTTTTGCCTTAACTATAACTGATGATGAACCCAGAACTGTCAGGGAGGCAGTAGATTCAGAGGATGGAAAACTCTGGAAGGAGGCCATGGTTGATGAAATGGCATCCTTGCACAAAAATGAGGCATGGGATTTGGTGGAGTTGCCAGCTGGAAGGAAGCCCATTGGGAGAAAATGGGTGTTTAAGAAGAAGATGAATGTAGAAGGCAAGGTGGAGAAATACAAAGCTCGGTTGGTAGCGAAAGGTTATTCCCAGGTGCCGGGAATTGATTTTGGTGATATTTTTTCTCCTGTTGCCAAAGTTACTTCTATTAGATTACTTTTATCTGTTGCTGCCGCATTTGATTTTGAGATAGAACAGATGGATGTGAAGACAGCATTTCTTCACGGGGATCTAGAAGAGGAGATCTACATGAAGCAACCTGAAGGCTTTATGGTGAAGGGTAAGAAAGAACTGGTATGCAGGATGAAGAAGTCTCTGTATGGGTTAAAACAGTCACCAAGGATGTGGTATCGGAAATTTGATACCTATATACGGGGACTTGGCTTCACCAGAAGCAAGGAGGATCACTGTGTTTATTTTAAATTAATTGGTGACCGTGTTATTTATTTGGTCTTGTACGTGGATGATATGTTGTTGATTGGAAATGACAAAGAAATTATCAAAGATTTAAAGACCCAACTGTTCTCCAAATTCGACATGAAGGATCTTGGTGCTACAAACTATATTTTGGGCATGGAAATTAAGAGAGATCGGGCAAAGAGGAAGCTCTGGTTCAACCAGAGGAAGTATGTCGAGACTATATTGTAGAGGTTCAATATGCAGGATAGTAAATCGGTGAATGTTCCTATTCCTGTAGGTGTAAAGTTGTCTGCTGAACAGTGTCCCAAGACACAAGAAGAAGAGGAGGATATGTCCCGTGTTCCATATGCAAGTGCGGTAGGTAGCCTAATGTATGCAATGGTCTGTACTAGACTAGAAATTGCAAATGCAGTGGGAGTATTGAGCAGGTTTATGTCAAACCCAAGGAAGGAGCATTGGACAACAGTGAAGCGGGTTTTTAGATATTTACGTGGCACTAGTGATTATGGCTTGTGCTACCAGGGAAGACCAGGATTGGAAAGAATGTTGGACATTCATGGTTTTTTTGATGTAGACTGGGCTAGAGATCTGGACCAAAGAAGATCTACAAGTGGATATGTGTTTAGCCTATTTGGAGGCGCAGTCAGTTGGATGAGTAAAAGGCAGTCTGTAGTGGCGCTTTCAACTACAGAGGCATAATACATAACAACCACTCATGCAAGCAAGGAAGCAGTTTGGTTGCAGAGATTGTGTTCAAGTATGGGGTTGGTACAGCAAGCTATAAGGATAGACTGTGATAGCCAAAGTGAAATTTTCTTGGCTAAGAAACCTGCTTATCATTCAAATACAAAGCACATTGATGTTCAATATCACTTTGTTAGAGATATGGTTGAGGCTAAAAGGGTGTTGCTAGTAAAGGTGGACACTTTGAAGAATGTTGCAGATGCATTGACAAAGTCTGTGAGCACTCAAAAGTTCTCTTGGTGTAGAGAAACAATGGGTGTTGAAGAATTGGCCCGATGACTAAGCTCTCCTGTGCCCCCCTGTGGAAAGAAAACAACAAGTGGGAGAATGTTGGGTGTTGGTGTTATTCTAGTCACACTGCCATCAGTGATCAAAACTGCTCTTTTGCGTTTGCATATTAGGTGTCTCATACCGAATAAATTTCACCATTCTGCTAGGTCATGGATTCATTGATGGTAGTAGTTTTTATCAATTTTCCCTCATGAGGTACTTGCTGATTTTCCTTCCTATGGTATTCATTCATTAGTCAATTTCATTCCCAAAATCATATCAGTAGGTCATAGGATTGGTCTCATTAGTCTCTAAGGTCTCACCATGGTCAAATTAATCAGTCAAGTGCCAAATAAAGATCAGCAAGGTAATGAGGAATTAAATAAATAAAAAATCACAGCACCAGGAAGATCAGAGATATCACTTATTCAGTTTGATGCAAGTTTCACCTCAAAACCCTGTTTTGAGGTGAAAGCATAATACTTTGCCCTTCAGTCATAGTTCAGAAGCTGTCATCTTCGACAAGATCATCACTCTGCCTTTCAGAGAATTTTTTCACAGTATTTTCAACGCCGAATCATCTTCCAAGTAGATCCATCAGAAATGGCCCGGAAAGAGCTTTCCAACAGTATACTACACTCTCAAAATTGACTTCTGGATTGAAAATTTATGCTTAAGTGAAGTAAAGGTCCTTATATCCTCATATACTCCCTATTTTCCATTTTTTCCTTTAAACTTTTTTTTATTAAAGTTTTATATCCCTTTAAAAACCCCTTTTCTCCCCCCTTCCGATTATAATATCGCATTAACAATATTTTATATACATATGCGATTTAATTAGCAAACCACTTCCCCGACCATACCCCGTAGAAATTTATTATAAACAAATATCAAAATTTATTATAAAGTCCCTGCCCCTTAACCAATTCCCCTTTCCATCCCCGTAAAATTTATTATAAAGTGTTATATTATATATGACCCGCATTACAATCGCAATCACAAACTTTTCCAATCGCAATGTTTTATTTGAAGTGCTCCGATCAAATCATCGCAAATATTTCCGATGTGATTGATCGCATCGCAAGTCCTCCTCCAATCGCATCCCATCCCCTGGTTGCTCGATCGCACCATCCCCAGATCCACTCGATCGCAAGTCCTCCTCCGATCGCATCCCATCCCCCGATTGCCCGATCGCACCATCCCCCGATCCGCCCGATCGCAAGTCCTCCTCTGATCGCATCACAAGTTCTATTCTCCCGATTGCGATTACCCTCGCTCCCAATCTCTGATGCGATTGACCCCGGGCCCACTGTACCATACATCCACCCGTTCATATAATAAAGGGCTTTCCCCTTTGTAAATTGGAAATTTGTTATGTTTCATTTTTACAAAGGTTTTCCATTTCTCTCTTCCAATCGCATCGGAAGTTTTATATGTATCACTCCGCCCTACTCCCGACTCCGATTTTCGATTGTGATTTGTACCCCCAGTCCCACCATTTAATTCCTCCACCATTCATTACCAAAATGCCTTTCTCCTTTGTAAAAGTTAAAAATTACTCATTTTTTTTATTACAAAGGGTTCTCCCCAATCGCATCGCATATTTGTAAATGTGTTACTCTGCCTGCTCCGCTCCCGAGCCTGATTGCGATTGAAATTTCCATATGGGTCCCACCTCCTTTCCCTTCCTCTTTCCCCTTTAAAAATTGACTTCCTTTCACAAAATCATGTAATTTCAGTCTGTCTCCTTTCAACGGCAGTTTAATAAAAAGTCAGTTTTCTTCAAAACGGCTAATGGAAAGCGAAACGTCAGAGGCCGAGAAACCAAATTGTAACAGTCACATCTTCAGTGATGATTCAAGAGGATCCACGCTACAGGGTTCCGCCTCCTCATTGGACATCCAAAAATTTCAAATGAAATAATGTAACGCATCTCTCCCTTTACGGAGAGATTTCTGGCTCTTGGTTTTCCATCTTCAGTTATGATTTCTCCTCTTTCCATCGATTTGTATTCCCAAAAAATCTGTCTATTTATTGAAAATGTGAATCATTTGTAGAAGGGCTGACAGTATGAGGTCTGAAAACTTAGAAGTAGGGGAATAGTGTGGCAGTGAGCTTTGCACTCTGTTGTACAGTTGGGCAAGGAATTAAAAAAGTGATGCAGCTCTGATTTGTGGGATTCATGTGGTATGAGTCTTAGCATATGTCTCTTCTTTGTGTTTCATATGTACATTTTTATGCTGCAAATTTCATTCATAAACATTTCCAGTTGAATGTTTTCAAGTTAGAAAGGTAGAATCCATTTTACGTGCTCTGCCTTAGGAAATCATTCATACTCTGTGTGTTTTATTCTGTTTGAAAAGGATTCATTTATTATTCCTTTTTTAGTTTCTTGACAGTCTTACCACTCCATATTATTTCAACTTGATTGCTAAACCTCCTACCTATCTTGCCCCATGACATACTCTGTGTCTTTGCTTTAATTTCTTAGCTCATGCTGTCCTTTGTCCCATACATCCCTGAAAATTCAGTCATTTATTAAATACCTCTTTCACATTCATATACCTAGCCTAAAATCAGTTCATTATTGTGTTATTGGATATCTATTCTACGGAGAGAGCCCTCTCCTGTCCTTGTAGGGCTAGCTACAAGGCTGAGCGTGGTTGAGTTGTTACCCCGATTTTCCTTTTTCAGCCTAAGGTTCAGATTGGGTGCTAACATCACTGGCGACCATACTAGGGACAGAATACAAACTTTTGCATAGAATATTTATCACCCCAGCAATATTTTTCTTGTAAAGTCTCGACGATGATATTTCAGAGTTTTCCAGGCTGATATAAATATTGTACAGTAGTAAGTTGACCACACTGGCTTCATGAAGATATACAAGGGCTAATCCTGATCCAAATCCTCCCCCTGTGTTTGAAAATCCAAATCTTATCCCAATAATAGTCAGAAGACAAGAGGGATTGCTAAGTCCTACACCTATTCTCAGGTCCCATACTTGGCCCAGTGAGTGGTTTTTTTTAGAAGAGATTTCTTTCGATGAGAGTTTTGAGCTTTCTTTGTTTAGAAATAAGTCTGAAACTGCACTTGAACACACGGTTTGATGACTACATTTTGAATTCTCCTCTGTCCATCACTGTAACTAATATTCCTGAGGTTCCAGAATCATCAGGAGGAGCATTGCCTCCTCCTAATTCATCAGCATCCCCTTCAGTCAACTCCCAGTTATCATCTCCTCCAACAACACCTCCCCCAAATCCTGCAAATCTTGTGGTAAATCCACCCAGAGTCATGGCTGCCCGGTATGCACCCTTGCTTTTGCCTCAGGTTCTCAATGATATGCTTGCTGATTATCAGATTAAAATTCCTATCTTTGATGCCACTTAGGGCATTACAGCCCAACAGCATGTTGATAAGATGAATGAATTTTTTGAATTGCATGAAGTAGAAGAAGAGAATGTAGCTACCAGGTTTTTCGTTCAAAGCCTCAGAGGTGAAGTTAGAAAGTGGTTTAGAGCTTTACCAGCTGGCTCAATTCGTACTTTATAGGAGTTACACACACAATTGTTAGACCGGTGGGAGGTGAAAAAGAACCCACTCCAAATTCTGTCTGAATATGAGAATATCAAAAGAAATGTGGGTGAAAATGTGCAAGACTATTGTTTAAGGTTCAATGTTGTATACAACGCGATTCCGGCTAACCTAAAACCTCCTGTAGATTCAGCCTTGCTGAAGTTTCCAGATGGTTTTGATGCCAATATGGCATATTAGCTGTGTGAAAGAGATCCACCGTCACTTGAAGACATGCAGAAGATAGCAGTAAGCGTCGAAGCTAATCTGTTGGCTAAAAGAGCTCGAGACAGAGCTAAAAAGAAATTCGTGGTGAAAGAGGAAGCCTCCCATTCAGACAACAAAATGGACACACTAATTCATACAATGGAAAGGATGGTTGATCAATTAACAATTTTGGACAGATCAGAACCCCAAATAAGAAATCCAAATTTTAGAGGACAATAGCAGCCGCAATTCAGAATTAGACAGAGAGAACAGAGGGCACAGGACCAAGCGGCACCACAGCAGCAGATTAAAACGCCTTTGCAGTAGAACTACGTGCAAGGGACTGACTCAGATGATGATGGTCCCCTGTTTGAAACCAATCATTTTTTCACAGCTGATGGTGCACCCATTTTCCTCATAGAAGATGAAGAATACACAGTGGCGACTCTAGACATTCAAGGGGACAAAAATTTCATTTTGGCCAATGAAGTGGTGTTAGAAGAAGAATCTGATGACTACCAGAGAGGGTATATGAATGATCTATCAGCCCAGCAAAGGTAGTATTCTATGAGGAACAGAAACGTCACAATCAGTCCCATTCAAAAGAGAAAAGAACTCAAAATGAAGGACGAGGCATAGAAGAAAGGAAAAGAGCCGGTCAATCCTTCATCCAGCAAAGCACCTGCAGTTACTAATACAGCAAATGGAAAAAGCCAGTAGAGCATAGCGAAGGAGAAAATGGAGAAGAAGGACCCTCCTATTAAAGAGGTAGAAAAATCTCCCTCCTTTAATTTAGAAAGTGAAATTTCTAAACTCAAAGTGTCTGTGCCCCTGACTGAGTTGGTGAAGAATAGTATATATAAAGGTCAGGTGTCCAAAGTCTTACAAATTGACCCTCTTTCTGACATGGTTAATGTGGAAGATGACTACCCTAAACTTATTTTTGGTCCAGCCACACAAGAGTCTGAAGAAAATGAAGTCCCCCCCTTTTACCTGAGTCTTAGGTTGCATGAGTTTATCTTGCATAATGCCATGTTGGACTCCGGGGCCTCACATAATTTGATGCCCAAAGATGTCATGGATAAGTTAGGCCTTGATGTTACTAGAAAATACCATGATTTGTATTCTTTTGACTCAAGTAGGGTCCATTGTATTGGTCTCATCAAAGATTTAGTAGTGTCTTTAGATCAAATCCCAGCCAAAAATGTCTTGATGGATGTAGTTGTCGTTGATGTCCCACCATGGTTTGGAATGCTCCTATCTAGGTCTTTGGGTGCAAAACTTAAGGGGACCATACAGCTTTATTTCTCCTATGCCACAATCCCTGTATTTGGCTAGTTGAGAAAGTTATATAGGAAAAAGAAAAATAAATATATGATTACTAGCAAAGACAAGCCAGTAAACCATCCCATCAATGCAGTCCACACAGATTTAGAGTCTTTTGTCTTATATTCAAATGGTGGTTTAAATGATGAGGATGTTCAGTTGGTACAAGTGGAAGAGATACCTGAGATTTCAGAAAATTTCAGAGAAGTCCTCGAACAACAAGAGGAAAAAGCGGCAAGTACTTCTGAGCCTCCGGTCCCCCAGTAGCTAAAAGACAATGAACAGCCAGAAATCAACCAAGGTAAAGAGAGGGAAGAAACTAAATTTCAACATCTACAAGAAGAAGAATAAGGCCTATGGGGTATGGACTTTGATGGAGTTGTTGGTAAGGATGGAGCAGGCATTGGAATATGGATTCGAAGCCCTGTTTTCTAGCCTAAAAGAGTCCCTAGTAATGTTAGAGTATGTGCTTATAAGTTGGATTTTGAATGCTCCAACAATGAAGAAGAGTATGAAGCTCTCATTGCAGGCCTCAAAATATTGAAGAAGTTGAAGGCGAAAAGGATTTCTGTGTATGGTGACTCTGAGTTAATAATCAAGCAGGTGAAAGGAGAATACCAAGCTAAACATCCAAGACTGAGGGCATATAAAAATGCAGTTCTAGACATTTTTAAGACATTCCCAGAGTACACTTTGACAGCAGTGCCCAGGATGCAGAATCTTATCGCTGATTCTCTTGCCACTACTGCAAGTAACCTGAAGATTCCGATGAACTCTAGCAACAAGTTTGAGATTCATGTCAAACATAGGCCTACTGTTCCGGACAATTTAGGGTATTGGAAAGTATTTTGGGATGATAATGAGATCAATGCATTTTTACAGGGTGATGGAAAATTCAAGGACACTCCCATAGAAGGTGAGCATGTGGTTGATGATCAAGAATTGGAAACAAACCAGATGGACATATTGTAGCTGAAAGATAATGTAATTCCTAGAGATCTCATACCTTTAGAGGAGTTTTTTTATCAGGACGATGTGGCAAAGAAGCCAAGCTCGGCGCTCCCGAAGAAAGGAGTTGAAGATTTGAACCTTGGAACACCCGATCAACCCAAGTTCGTGAAACTTTCAAAGGCATTGTCCCCTGAAGTGAAGGAGAAGTATGTGAAGTTGATTTCTAAATTTTCTGATGTATTTGCATGGTATTATTTAGATTTGAAGGTGTATGATAAGAACATAATCCAACATACTATTCCTATCAAGTCGGATCAAAAGCCATTCAGACAGAAGCTGAGAAGAATCAATCCGAAGCTGCTGCCATCCATTGAAAAAGAGGTAAACAGATTGTACAAATCTGGTATCATAGTCCCCATTAGATTTTCTGACTGGATTTCAAATTTGGTCCCGATACATAAGAAGACTGGAGAAATAAGGTTGTATATATATTTTCAGAACTTGAATAAAGCTTCCTTAAAGGATAATTATCCGCTTCCGAAAATGGACCATATTCTGCAGAGAGTAGTTGGAGCATCCAGGATGTCACTACTTGATGGCTACTCAGGCTACAACCAAATCTTGGTGCATGAGAAGGACCAAGATAAAAATGCCTTCACCACACCCTGGGGAACCTTCCAGTATGCCAAAATTCCTTTTGGACTGAAGAATGTAGGAGCTACTTTCCAGCGTGCAATGGACATCGCTTTTTCCAATGAAAAAGATGTTTTTTCTGGTTATTTATTTGGATGATTTGACAGTGTTTTCAGGATCAGATGATGATCATTTGCATCATTTGAGAGTTGTTTTTCAGCGATGCAGAAAGTTTGGAATTTCTCTCAATCCCAAGAAGTGTCTCTTTGCCATGGATGAAGGCAAGTTGCTGGGGCATATCATCTCCAAAGATGGTATTCGCATCGATCCAGCTAGAGTGGAGGCAATTCAGCTCATAGACCTGCCACGAAACAAGAAGGAGATTCAGGCTTTTAATGGTAAGATGAACTTCTTACGTCGATTTATACCCAATCTGGCTGAACATTTGAGGGAAATGACTAATATGTTGAAGAAAGACAACACTGTTAAATGGAGTGAGGAGGCTATCAAATCATTCAATCTGTTAAAGTTTGCTTTGTCCAATGCCCCAATTTTGATTAGTCCCAACTACACTCAAGACTTTATCATATTTTTGTTTGCATCTGAGCATACTTTGACCGTTGTTTTAATGCAAAAGAGAGATGAAATAGAAAAGCCATTTGCCTTCTTCAGTAGGACTATTAGAGACGCTGCTTTACAGGCATTGGCTCTCATCAAGGCATTGAAGGATTTCAGGGTCTACATTCTACATTCACATACTATAGCATATGTCCCTAACGCCACGGTGAAGGATGTGTTGATGCAAACTGATCCAGAAGGTCGAAGAGGTAAATGCATAGCGGCTATGTTAGAGTACAATTTGGAGATCAAGCCCACGCATTTGATCAAAGGCCAAGGCTTGGTGAAATTGATGGCCCAATAAAATCTGCGTGCTTTAGATATAAACCTTATAACAGCAGTGGCAGAAGAGGAAGATGAAGGTTTGCTGGTTCCAATTGCAGATATTTTTCTACAGTCCCCATGGTATTCAGATATCGTCTATGTCCTTCAGCATTTGTCACCTCCTACGGGCATGTCTAAGAGTAAAGGTAGATCTCTGAAGCTAAAATCTGCAAAATACTTCATTTTAGATAGCGCTCTGTATTGGAAATATCCAGGAGGCATTCTTCTCAATTTTTTGGTTGAAGAAGAAGCGCAGAAGGTAATGCACGAGTTTCATAAAGGTGACTGTGACGGTCACTTGTTTTGGAAGACTACAGCTAACAAGGTATTAAGAGCAGGATATTATTGGCCCACATTATTCTCTGATTTATATAAGAAAGTGATGAAATGTCATGAATGCCAAATCTTCCAAGGGAAGAAGAAATTTCTTCCACTCCCTTTGAAACCAGTTTCAGTGAACGCACCCTTTCAGCAGTGGGGGCTCGATTTCATAGGAGAGATTCATCCTGCGTCCTCAACACAGCAACGATGGATATTGAAAGGGAAAAATTACTTTACGAAATGGATTGAGGCCATCCCAACCAGGTAAGCAATAGACACGGTAATCATTCAATTCCTGGAATCGAATATTTTATCTCGTTTTGGCTGCCCATGCAAAATCGTAACAGACAACGCAACAGCGTTCAGATCAAATAAAATGATCGATTTCTGTGACATATACAACATCAGGCTAGGCCATTCAATAGCGTATTATCCACAGGGAAACGGCCTTGCCAAGTCCTCTAACAAATCACTGGTGAATATAATTAAGAAAATGCTGGAGGTGAACAAAAGAAATTGGCACCGAAAGCTCATGAACGCACTGTGGGCAGACAGAGTTAGCAGTAAAAGATCAATAGGTATGTCACCATTTAAGCTGGTTTATGGTACTGATGTTGTCTTTCCTACATCCCTTACAGTCCCAGTTGTGAGATTATTGCAAGAATCTGGCAGCGAGGACAATGACAATCAGCGAAGAATCAATCAAATGATCCACCTTTAGCAAACAAAAGAGGAAGTGTCACAGAACGCTATTCAGCTGCAGGAGAAGATTAAAAAGATCTATGATAGGAAGACAAAAATAGAAAAGTTTCAGCTGGATGATATAGTGTTGAAATGGGATGCCAAAAATGAAGACAAAGGGAAGCATGGTAAGTTCGAAAATCTGTGGAAAGGACCATATAGGATCTCAGCATACAGAGGAAAGAATGCCCTCTTGCTCTCAGAAATGGATGGCCAAGATTTCCCTGGAGGAGTAGTAAATGGTAGGATTTTAAAGCACTACCATTATTGAAAACAAAGGATCATAATTTATGTCATCATCATTGTATATACCATGTTATTTTTATCAGAGTTTAGAGTACACAGTCATTGAAGTTTGGGGCCCGAGGTGAAGGCTATAAGACTTGGATGATTTGTGTATGGCGTAGGTTTACTTCAGTTGTCAGTCTTAGTCTCGAGTCAGTGTCAGTCTACATTGTGTCAGTTTTTCAATATTTTTTACTCCATGCCCAATGAATAAGGCTACTTGGTCTACGGTGTTCTTGGCACCTCGAAGGAGCTACCATTCCCATTGGAGCCAATGTTAGTGTCAGTCTAGTCACACTGTCATCAGTGATCAAAACTGATCTTTTGCATTTTCATATTAGGTGTCTCATACTGAATAAATTTCACCATTCCGCTAGGTCATGGATTCATTGATGGTAGTAGTTTTTATCAGTTTTCCCTCATGAGGTACTTGCTGATTTTCCTTCCTATGGTCTTCAGCCATTAGTCACTTTCATTCCCAAAATCATATCAGTAGGTCATAGCATTGGTCTCATTAGTCTCTAAGGTCTCACCATGGTCAAATTAATGAGTCAAGTGCCAAATAAAGATCAGAAAGGCCATGAGGAAGTCAATAAATACAAAATCATAGCACCAGGAAGATCAGAGATATCACTTATTCAATTTGATGCAAGTTTCACCTCAAAACCATGTTTTGAGGTGAAAGCATAATACTTTTCCCTTCAGTCACATTTCAGAAGCTGTCATCTCTAAAAAGATCATCACTCTACCTTTCAGAGAAGTTTTTCATAGCATGTTCAGCGCCAAATCATCTTCCAAGCAGATCCATCAGAAAGGGTCTGGAAAGAGCTTTCCAACAGTATACTACACTCTCAAAATTGACTTCTGGATTGAAAATTTATTCTTAAGTGAAGTAAAGGTCCTTATATCCTCATATACCCCCTATTTCCCATTTTTTCCTTTAAAATTTGTTTTATTAAAGTTTTATATCCCTTTAAAAACCCATTTTTTCCGCCCTTCCAATTCTAATATCACATTAAAAATCTTTTATATACATATGCGATTTAATTACCAAACCACTTTCCCGACCATACCCCGTAGAACTTTATTATAAAAAAATATCAAAATTTATTATAAAGTCCCCACCCCTTAACCACTTCCCCTTTCCATCCCCGTAAAATTTATTATAAAGTGTTATATTATATATGACCCGCATTACAATCGCAATGTTTTATTTGAAGTGCTCCGATCGGCTCATCACAAATATTTCTGATGCGATTGATCGCATCGCAAGTCCTCCTCTGATTGCTCCAATCCTCCAATTGCATCCCATCCCCCGATTGCCCGATCACACCATCCCCCGATCCACCCGATTTCCCGATCACACCATCCCCCAATCCACCCGATCACAAGTCCTCCTCCGATCACATCCCATCCCCCGATTGCCCGATCGCACCATCCCCTGATCCGCCCGATCGTAAGTCCTCCTCCAATCGCATCGCAAGTTATATTCTCCCGATTGCGATTACCCTCACTCCTGATCTCTGATGCGATTGACCTTGGGCCCGCTGTACCATACATCCACCCGTTCATATAATAAAGGGCTTTCCCCTTTGTAAATTGGAAATTTTCTATGTTTCATTTTACAAAGGTTTTCCATTTCCCTCTCCCAATCGCATCGGAAGTTTTATATGTATCACTCCACCCTACTCCCGACTCCGATTTCCGATTTCGATTCATACCCCCGGTCCAACCATTTAATTCCTCCACCATTCATTACCAAAATTCCTTTCTCCTTTGTAAAAGTTAAAAATTACTCGTTTTGTTTATTACAAAGGGTTCTCCCCAATTGCATCGCATATTTGTAAATGTGTTACTCCGCCTGCTCCACTCCCAAGCCTGATTGCGATTGTGATTTCCATATGGGTCCCACCTCCTTTCCCTTCCTCTTTCCCCTTTAACAATTGGCTTCCCTTCACAAAAGCATGTAATTTTAGTCTGTCTCCTTTCAATGGCAGTTTAATAAAAAGTCAGTTTTCTTCAAAACGGCTAATGGAAAGCGAAACGTCAGAGGCTGAGAAACCAAATTGTAACAGTCACATCTTCAGTGAAAATTCAAGAGGATCCACACTACAGGGTTTTTCCTCCTCATTGGACATCCGGAAATTTCAAATGAAATAATGTAACGCAGCTCTCCCTTTACGAAGAGATTTCTGGCTCTTGGTTTTCCATCTTCAGTTATGATTTCTCCTCTTTCCATCGATTTGTATTCCCACAAAATATTTCTATTTATTAAAAATGTGAATCATTTTTAAAAGGGTTGACAGTATGAGGTCTGAAAATTCAAAAGTAGCGGAATAGTGTGGCAGTGAGCTCTGCGCTCCGTTGTACAATTGGGCAGGGAATTAAAAAAGTGATGCAGCTTTGATTTGTGGGATTCATGTGGTATGAGTTTTAGCATATGTCTCTTCTTTGTGTTTCATATGTACATTGTTATGTTGCAACTTTCATTCATAAACATTTCCAGTTGAATGTTTTCAAGTTAGAAAGGTAGAATCCATTTTATATGCTCTGCCTTGGGAAATCATTCATACTCTATGTGTTTTCTTCTATTTGAAAAGGATTAATTTATTATCCCCTTTTCAGCTTCTCAAAAGTATTTCCACTCCATCTTGTTTCAACTTGATTGCTAAACCTCCTGCCTATCTTGCCCCATGACATACTCTGTGTCTTTGATTTAATTTCTGAGCTCATGCTGTCCTTTGTCCCATACATCCCTGAAAATTCAGTCATTTATTAAATACCTCTTTCACATTCATATACCTAGCCTAAAATCAGTTCATTATTGTGTTATTGGATATCTATTCTACAGAGAGAGCCCTCTCCTATCCTTGTAGGGCTAGCTACAAGGCTGAGCGTGGTTTAGTTGTTACCCTGATTTGCCTTTTTCAGCCTGAGGTTCAGATTGGGTGCTAACATCACTAACTGCTTATCATTCAAAGACAAAGCACATTGATGTTCAATATCACTTTGTTAGAGATATGGTTGAGGCTAAAAGGGTGTTGCTAGTAAAGGTGGACGCTTTGAAGAATGTTGCAGATGCATTGAAAAAGTATGTGAGCACTTAAAAGTTCTCTTGGTGTAGAGAAACAATGGGTGTTGAAGAATTGTCCCAATGACTAAGCTCTCCTGTGTCCCCCTGTGGAAAGAAAACAACAAGTGGGAGAATGTTGGGTATGTGTTATATTCTTTCCATGACTAGCCCCACGTGCTGTACGTTGCGTCGGGCGTAGCACGGGGGTCACAGGGGGGGCAACAGCCCCCCCTGTCGGGGTCTGGGGCAGCACCCTGGTGAAATTTTTTTTGGCGTGCGGACCCACTCATAGGTGGACCCACCCATGTTTTGTGCATGAGTTTGCACATGGTTTTGGGGTACGATGGTTTTCGGGCCCTGGTATTTTGTAGATCCGGTCAAGGGAACTATGGTTATGTTCTAATCCAGGGTTAATGGATTGGGGTTTATGTATGCTTCGGCATGTATATATATGTGTTGTAACACTAAAAGGAATATAATGAAAAATCAATATGTTCGTCTCGATTTGGGGTCCAGGGGAAAATCTCTATATTTATCTATTTTATGTTTTATGCTCTCGCTATTGTTTATTTTCTGCTATAAGATTTGTGTGTAGATAATTTTTGTTCAGGGTTAAAACCTACAATACTCACAAGTCTTCTTCCCATATCTATGCAATGCACACATGAATATTTCAGAAAGGGTAGGAGGATGATTGATGGAGAATCTCAAAGAGGGTTCGAAACTGAAGGGAGCCCTAGATTTGCACATGGTGAGGGTAAGCATACAACCACACACCATGATGAACAACACAGTCAAAGGCCCAGCATTCCTATGAGGAGGATGAAAGAAGGAGGAAAGGTGACTAAGGAGGAAACCCTTAGTGATTTCTTGAAGGTATATGAGTCTCACACTCATGGATTCAAAAATCAGCCCACTTTTTATGAGTTTTGCAGGAGCAAGGTGAAGGGGAAGGAGCAACAAGACATATTTCATCTGTCTACTTTTGGAGGTTCACCTTCAAATTCAGCCATATATTGGGTGGAATATCCAAACACCTTCCAACAGTAGCACCACATTTCAGAAGAAGAAATCATCAAAGTTGCAGCGCTGCATTTGAGAGGTAAGGCTCATGCATGGTGGGAACTTGAGTCCATTTTTTTTTAGAATGATAAAGCCTCATCTTATGTGGATTTCACTAAGTCATTGGTGAAAGGATTTGATCAGAAAATTCTTGGAGCTCATGAGATGGAGTTAACCCAAGGGACTCAAAGAAAACCCTTGCATAGAAACGTAGAACCACCTCAAGAAACCATTGGAGGGGCTGAACACTTGCATCAAGCCTTGTTAGAGGCCAAACTTTCATCCCACACCTTTGAGAAACAAACCAGAGAGCTCTCTTTTCCAAAGGTGGATCAGATTATTGGGATGTTTCCCAACTTTATTGAAGAAACAAAGGGAAACAGAGCTGCCAGATCTAGATATCAACTAGTGCCTCATGTAGAAGAAGGAGCTTTTGCTTCAAATAGAGGGATTCTTGTGTCTTTGCAAGAAGGTCCCCAGGATCTCATGCATGGAGATCAAGGCACACTTCATGATTCACATGTGCCATGGAAGATGAGGTGTAAAACCATGAAGATTCAGGAAGAAGATAGAGGAGAGAACCAACACCATGTGATGAGGAGGGACCATCTCTATCCATTTTTGGAGGTCATTACACCTAGGAAGGTGATTGAGCTGTGCAGGGGAAGCATGGAAATTATTTTTCATCCATGTATACGGTCATTTTAAAATGAGAATGTATCATGGAGTGGAGACATCACACCAAGGAGGCCACTGGTTCATATGAGGAGGAGAGATGCTTCAAACAGTGAGGCATCAACCAACAGTGTGGAGGCCTTGGGAAAGCTTGTTGCAGCATTGGGGGTTTTGGGTATAACCAAAGCAGAGCATGGCATCCCCTCACTATCACTCTTACCCACTCTCCTTTCAGTACCTGCACTATGGAAGGAGAAGCAAGGGAGGGGCAGCAACCTTCCCACTTTTACAGTTGGCATGGGAGCAGTATATGCACACCACTCTTTGGAAGAGTGGGCAAAGTCACTTATTTTCCTTGAAATGAAGAGGAGAGATTCATCTATGAGTTGCTCCCTTTGCTTGAGCAGAAAACATGGTAAGGAAATTGTTCATTTATATGATTTACATGTTGATTCCTTCACCATGTATATGCAGGATGATGCTCCAAGGAGGAGCATTCTTTGTCAAAGGCTCTTTGGTCTACTTGGGGCCAAGAGAATAGTTGATGGTCATCCCCTGGATGGACTTGGGGGAGATTTTTATTTTGGAGGACATGCTCACCATGCATCATAAATCACTCATTTTCTCCAAATACATGAGGAAAATGTAGCAGCAAACCGGTGGTTGTGGAACCACATAATTTATCATTCTCTATTGCAGTTTATGCTCAAACTATGCTGGTTGCATGAGAAGAATCAATGTCTCACTCAATTGATATATATAGCATCCAGCATGACTTCTACTTTGGATATCTATGCTGCTATAGATCACACTATTGTTGGGAGCATGATTGGAAGAAGAGCATATAGGATGAATGTGTCCTTTGGGGGAGAAGATCCCCATTCTTTTTGCAAGACATGCTCTAAGGGGAGCACGAGAGATGATGTGGCCACCATAGTCCAACACTTATTTCTTCTTGAGGTGAGCCATGAGAGTGATGGGGAGTCATATGATGGTGTTGATCTCTTTCCCATCACAAGGGAGAGACATTGGGCCAGATTGATTCACAATGGAGGAGGGAATATCTTTGGAGATCCAAACTTTATATTTCCATTTGAGGGAAACATTTCTACAGCCCAAGAGCAGCCTTCACTCTACAATTTTCATAAGTGGAGAGGTGAACAGCGTGGGGTAGGCTATGATGCCTACCACTTTCAGATTTTTATCCCACCTTCTTTGTTGGAGCTCAAGGTGGAAGAAGATGTTCAGTAGTTGCCTTATCTGGAGGTGACTAGATTCTTGTGGATGATTGCTTGGGGATGGAGGATTCACATGAAGGGAATGTTTTTCCCAATTCATTTTGACACCATGCCTCGAGGAGACCTCTAGACAGCACCTTATTTCCTTCTTGAGTACATTTCATGTTCATGATGATAGCCACATTGGCTAGTTTACATTACTTGACAGGAGCAGTATGGAGACTCTATGTTGATACAACATCTCATTCTTCATGGGGTGTTTATCATAAGAAGATGCTACAGTTGGAGGAGGAGGAAATCCTACAGTTCTATCCTTACAAGTTGCTTGAGGGCAAGCAACATTTGGGAGGGGAGGACTGTAATGTCCCAAAATTTTGTGGGACATTAGAAAAATTTTGTTTTTGCTTTAGGAGAAGAATAAATGGGTAGGAAAACCCATTGATAATTAAAATCTGAATAGGGAACCCTTGTAATGTGAAAAGGGGTCAATAAAGAGCTGGATTTCACACCCCATGTGTGAAAAGAGACAATTTGCAGGTGGATAATTTTAGAAGAATACAAGTGACTGCGCAGATAGAGAAGATAAGATTCCCTTGGTGGGCCAGCCCAGTTTGAATGAGGAGGAGATCATTCTAGAGAGGAAACCCTAAGGTGTGGGGCCCATGGAAAATCACCTTTCACTTGTTTAAAATAATAATGAAGCAGCCATTCTCATTCATTCTTTGATTACCATTTTTCTTTTCTTCTCAGACAAGAGCATTATCTAGCTGTTTAGCTGAGATGCAGTGCTGCTAGCATTGGGTGTTCCCAGGCGGGAATCCCATATATTCCATTGAGTATATCTTGGAAGACCTTGTTCTTTATATTCCCCATATTCTGGCTTGAGGCCAAAGCATTCCATTCAGCTCCAGCGTAGTCTCCATTGGTGGTTGAGTTGTGTTGTTGTGTGTTGCAGGGGAGGGTTTCTCAACAGCACTTCTGGCATTGTATTTTAGAGGAGGGAGTCTCCATTCCTTTGGGATATTAGTGGGGGAGTTCTGATCTTCATTCCATCATATTTTGCATAAGGCCAATCACTTCCATCAGCAGAAGAGCGTCCCTCTTCCTTGACTGCGCAGTTCATAGAGAGCATTTGTAGTGAGGGTTGCAGTATTTTAGTGGGTGATGAGATCTTCAATGAAAGGATCAGCCTTTCATCTAGAAGATTGAATAAAGGGGTTGTTTCAGCAAAGGCATCAAATTCAGCAAGCTCCTTTCATTTCCAGTTTCTATTGAGTTGCAGCAGCTGCCCAGCAACTCTGGCATTTTGGTAAAAATGCCATTTTGTATAGTTTTCATCCAATCCCCTTAAGGGATTGTTGTATTGTATTTTCAGGGGTTGTAGCCTTACTCCCCCTTATTTATTTGAGTTACATTGCTGTAACATTCATGTTTATGTATTTACTGCTACATTACCTCCATAGACTGTGCAATCTTAGTTGAGAATAAGATCATGCAAGCAATGTTTTCTCCATTTCTAGGCACATGTCTCATTGAGGCTCTTTACTTGTTTTGAGTAATATATTTCTTAAGAGTTTGTCTAAATTTTCTACTGCATATGTATTTGAAGGTTGATTTAATCTTCTTATGACATGGCTCATTATAAATAACGCAGTAATTTCCTTTTTTGAGAAAAGTGTTGTTGCAACCCTCTTCATTGGGCCTTTTTCTGAAGATATAGGTGAAGGAGGCTTGTCTCAAGCTACTAAAAGGATTTGTTTTGAGTCCACTTCAGAATTTCATCTCTAGATAGATATATTTGAAGGATTCCAGACCGGGGATCAAATCCTGTTGCCTCCATTTCTGGAAAATGCGTTTTCCAGGCTTGGATTGCTAGCCATTCCTACTAGGAAATTTCACATATCTGTAGACAGAGTCTGCAAAGGGCCAGAAAGCCTCTGGATCTCACCCTTATTTAGAAGGTGACATATCCAGTAAATGCCCCCGGAGTCCATCTTTGGCACAAACTTGTGATATTTCTGAAAAAGGGACATCACATCCTAGGAAATCTAAAGAATCTGATATGCTGGATTGTCAATCTGTTAGTTCACAAACATTTGATAGAATTAACAATACGCTCACTGATAGTTTTCTAGTCACCACAAATAATGACCACATCCATTTTCCAGTTGATCTCACGAAACGATCGAAGTTTGAAAGCCCCTCGTTGGAAGGTCCCGAGTTTGTCCAGGGCAGTGAGGCACTTTAGCCCCTACTGAAAGTTACATCATATCCTCACGTCCCTGAAAAAACCCAAGGACAACTTCAAACTAGGGTTTCAAAAAATATGGCTTCTACACTTGGATTCACGATCATCTTAGCTTCGCCTGGTGGATGCTTATTTGTCCCATTCTGTCATCCTCAACATCATGATGAGATTCTTAGTTGGCTTGACATATCCTATCCGATAAAAATATATGCAAGTAGGCAATGGCTTACCTCACCTCCATCGAATATAGTTTTATGCATGAATGGTTATGTGTCGTTTATAAATTATTTTAGGTTTCAAGTACATCTTTCTACATATCAGGATGAAATTGAGGTTCAACTTGAACAATCTATTCTCGCACGTTCTTTGGTAAGTAGCCATGACCTTCTTCTTGTTACACATGTTTGTTATGTAAGTCTTGTTGTCGGTGCACAATTTTGTATGCTGATTCTGATTGCGAACATTGTTGTTCTTGCAGTTCAGGAGCTAATGCAATGGTTGCATTGGAAACCTAATTTCACATAACTCGACCACCGTTCCAGTTAAATTAGGGTTTTAGGTTTAGGCTAGCTAGGATCTATTAATAAAATTTTGTTGGTTCAAGTTGCTAATTAGGTTTTACTTGCTAGAGTTTGCTTTATGGTTTCAAATTATGTTTGTTGTCTTTTCTCACTGTCAGTAGCTTTATGCATTATAATTTTCCATTTATTTTTCACTCATGCTCTTTCAGTTTGCTTATTGCTGCATAATATTCAGATAATCACTGCGTGTGTTTTGCCTTGTTTTTTCACCTGGAACTAGTTGGTCTTTCTAGCACATGGCATTGCATTGCGTCATAAGCCTCGTTCGTTGCATGATGTTGTACACTTACCTCCTCGCATCATATGCACTAGTTTCTAACCTATTTTGGAAAGTTTATGTATATTGTGTGCCACTGATTGAACCCTCATTTAACCTGGAGCCTTAAAACCCTCAGTGCCCCAACTAGCCTTCTTACTCCTTACACGTGTTTGAAGTCGGATGGATTTCTTTCACCTATTTGAATGCATCGAAACCATAATGATCTTTCTTGCTTTCCTTGTCATAATTGCTGAAACCCTAACCCTATTATTTGTGTGAGGTTGTGGTGGTTGCCCCAAAATGAATCTTCTCTTATAATAGGTCATCAAATTCACGCTCTCGACATCATTCTTACGAGTCTAATCCATTAGCTAGGGAGATACAAGCAAGTTGCTTGTGCAGAACCCTAATAAGTTTGAATGGCCTATATATGTAACCTGAGCCTTGTGCCCAACATAGTATTGAATATATTAATGATTTGTTTCACATGTTTCACCTCTGGGTAAGAGATAGGAAGTGAAGGATTGGCATGAGGGCAGACCCAAATTAGAATATCTTTTAGTTTCTGTCAAACAAGAAATAACCCATCTTGCCTGTAAAATAAGTCGGGATCCCTCATCCACCCATGCAAAATAAGTGCCATGAGCACATACAAATAAGTGCTACAAGCACATGAAAAAAATAAAGGTAAAGGATTGAGAAAGGATTCCTATGCAGAGAGGTAACGCAACGAATCCACCAGGGTACTGACCAGGCTTGCTGGCAGCGGAGCAATGTTTGTGATTTCTTGAGGTGACTCTGTCGTGGTACTGTCCAGGCTGTTAGTGTCCCATGATTTAGTAGATTGGTAGAAAAAATGCACAAGGTAACTTCAGACCATTCTTTGGAGTCCTAGGACCTAGCCTTCCTGGACTCAGAGAGGGCTCTCTGTATTGTATGCAAAGTATGTGAACTTGTTTTCTTTTAGGGTTTGGTTTTAGGCTAGTTGTTAAGTATAGGGTTTGTTGTTTGTTTTGGTTGGGTAAGATGATCAAGTAGAATAGGTGGAGTGAGAGGTATTCAAATCATTAGGATATGGAGTCTATGAAAGTCAAGGATATCTCAACAATGAAACAAGATTCATAACAGGGAAAATCTATCATGGTCAAATGGATCTTTAAGGCATGTGTGAAGTGAAATGAGCATTAAGTTGGTGAGCATAGTAGGTGTGTAAGGATAGTGAATAATCCTTAAAAAAGTACTTTTTAAACAATATGGCCTCGAATATAGATCAACATAAGGACATAATCATAAGACATTGCAAACTAATAGCTTTTTTATTATACTTAAGCAAACAAGCATTGAAGATGAACAATTTAGTGAACCATAGAAAGTAAGAAAATTTTCTAACTTCTAGTGATTTCACCTTCAAGGTTTAGAAAACATACAAGATAACATATAACTTTAATCAAAGAAGAGGTAACTCCTAAGCATCTATGATCAAGCTACAAAGAACTTTAAGGCAACTTCTTAAGCATGGAAAAAGGGCATGATCTGAGCATGGCCTCTTTGGCTAAAACCTAACAAGTAGTACTTCAAAGAGAGATTCCAAAACAGAGTTTAAATAGCATCAAATAAGCAAGGCTAACCATAAAACATATTTGAAAACTACTATATTGAACCATTCATGGAATAAACAAGCATAGGTAGTGTTATCACTTAAAAATTTTCAAAACATCATTATGACAAGATTAGTTATGATCATGGGTCAAAATAGGGTCTTAGGAGTCATTTTTTGAGTTTGACCAAGGGAAGTATTAAATTTTTTAAGTTTGAGCCTACCTTAGTGTTTAAATAAACTCATTTTTAAGGTCTTTCATGTCAAGTCTTTCATCATTTTAGGATTCATTTCATTTCCCAAAGTTTTGCGTCAAAACTTCCCAGTTAGCCAAGAAACCACAGTTTCTTAGCCCCACCCATTGAAAAAAGTCATTTTGCGCTACGAAAATGTTGATAGTTTCGTAGCACAAACAACAAAAATTACACTACAGGTGCTACAAAAGTGTGGTTTTGTAACTGTCTTGTCATTTGAGTTGTCAAATGTCGAAAACCATTCAGAAAGGATAGGATAGTGGCATGTTGATTCATGTAAGGATGGAATCAAAGTACACACCCACGTTTGCAGTCATCATGGTCAGTTTAGGTATGAGTGAGTCATCATTTTCAGTTATGAAAGGACATTTGAAATTCAAATTCTATCCTAATTAGTCACCCGCATTCCTTTTTCCCTTCATTCGTAATGTCTGAGCTATGAGTGTCAAGCCAAACCTGTGGCTGGCTCTTACAAAGGTTCATTATATCCATTTCAAGTGAGGCTGTTGTTACATTTATTCAAGCGAGGCTGATACATCCATATCAAGCGATGCTGAAAGAATTTTTTTCAAGCGATATTGAGAGTTTCTCTGAAGAATATGGTAGAGGAAAGAAAAATACATAGAGGAGGACAATGCTTAAGGCATGAACCTGAAGATATGAAGGCAATAAATGAATACCCAACAACGATGGAAGCATTCAAAGGAGCAGGTTGCCTACGGTTTTGTGAGAAGTTTTAGGGCTGTCACACACAGATATCCAAGGAATTTGCTATGAATTTCAATGGAACAATCACTAAAGTCGGAATTCTAAGTGTTTCTATCACACCATAGGTCATTGCTGTCGTTACAGAGATACCAAGAGGTAAATAAACTTGGTTCAAAGGGTTCAAATTTTATATGGAGCAGCGTAAATAATTCATGAAGCCTGAGCACACCAACATGGATCTTAACAATGCTATCCCTAGAAGCTGCATCAAAGATAATTATTCAAAACTGCTGCTCAACATTTAAAAATATTTTACATGTGAAGGTAGATATCACAAGGTTTATTCATATCATTTCAAATTGCTTCTACACTTCACTGGTAATATTTCACTTATTTACCTTTTTATCTGCATAGAAGTCTTGCAAAGATGGATGATAAGGTGCAATCAAAGTCTGAGGGGAGTGAAACATCATTATTTCATCATGGATTAATGAAATTATTAATTTTAGATGAAATTCAGAAGATAGGTAGAGATTGGTCATCATTCTTGTTTATAAATGGTTTTGAGTTGGAAACCCTAACTCCTACAAAAAAACCCTAAAGCTAAAGGAGTTCCATCACCACCACCAGTAGAACCAAGTCAACCTAGGGTTGCTAAACCAAAAGAACCTGCAAGACTAAATCCAAGAAAGCAAACTGAGAAATGGGAAGAGAAAATGTAAATGCTTGATACACCAACTCTCCCACCTTCAAAATAGAAATCAAAGGTTGTCAAAGATGAAAAACAAAAACAAGTTATTGGCAAATAGGGGACCAAAATAATAACTAGAAGCCAAGCAGTGGTTTTGAAAGGAAATACAGTGGTTATAGAAGAAAACTCAGTAACAAAGGGGAGTCTAGAGGATATTCTTCATGCCATTGACATAGAAGAAACACCTATTGTACAAGCTAAATTCATAAGGGAAGATGAGCAGAAGATTAAAAAGGTCAAGTCTGCAAAGAGATTAGATTTTGAGGGGGAAGATGTAGGTTACATTTTTCAAGAAAGAAATCCTATGAAAAGGCATGCTAAGAAATTAATAGAAGGCATCAATGAAGTTCAAAAGCCCATTAAGATAGCTAAATCACCTAAAGAGATTATTGATCTCTCATCACCCACAGTGAAGCATACAATCAGCAAATTAAAAAGGGGAAAAGAGAAATGACAGAGAAAATAGAGTTTCAGCGCCTTGAGGAAAAGTTAAATTTGGCAAACCAAGTAATTTATATCATGAAAAAGACAGCTAGAAAACAAAGTGTCAAGAATGTACAGTTTAAAATTATGAAGGCAATGTGGGAAGGACAAGTTGATTATGTTCCTGAAACTTTAGAAAATACAAAGAAACCTTTTAATTGGATACTTCCAGCAATAAAAGAAGCTAAGTTTGTCAAATTAAAAAACACCCATATAAGTGTAGAAATTTATTAATACTGATGTATTACAGGATTCTCATGATCTAACAATATTTATCTTCTTGCTAAATACAAATTCCTTTCACTGTTAAACTTGCAGAAATTTAAAAATCAATTGCAAACACACGTGAATAAATTCATTCACACATAACACAGTTGTTTAATGGGAAATCTTAAAGCTAAAAACCCCAACTATCATATATTATGTATATCAATGGAATCATGTAATAATCTCATACAAATCTTAGTACATCAATCTCTCAGTACAATCAACAATCATTACATACTGTCATGCAGAAATTTGCATATCTATGTACCAATTTCTTGCCTCCTGACAACCTGCCTCCACTGCGCAATCCCTGCTGAATAAGACCCCATAATGAATTCAAAATTTTCCCTGTATTGACTGTGCCATCCTAATTGGCAACTCCAATGTGTGTCATATGCATTGAATGCATCACTATAATCACAACATATAGTCCATCTCACCCTTTCACCTATCTCTCCAATGGGTCTCCACTTGTACTGACATGCAAGTAGTTAATTGTTGTATTTGTTCAGTTTTTAGGAGTTATTAGTTGTGAATAAATTAGCTAATTAATTCACTTAACTCTCACTAGAGTATCTTTCAGGTAGACTAGGTACAACTAGCTCAACTGAGTTTAACTCACTTAACTGAGTTAAACTAAATAACAACTCCTGTAACTACTCTTCCAACTCTGTCATAACTTTGCCACTTCAGTTCTAACTGAGTCCTTCCTGCATGAGCCACCAATAACCCTAGGAATTGCGTAATTCCTTCAACCCACTGATTTTCCAAATCTGTTCATTAAAATAAAGTGCTCCAGGAAAATAAGTTGATGTTTATTATCGGATTATTATTAATGGTTAATAATAATCGACATGAACCTATTTTTAGATCAACGATCTATAAATAGACTTCCCCCAATATTATAAAAATAGAATTTCATCTATTTTCCACATTTGACCAACCATCTACAAATAGCATCCTGCAACTTATAGAATATGCTCACCATGTCTAAAAATAGACATACACCTAAAAATAGCCTACGGGCCCCACTTAGTGAAGGTGCTTAATTTTCACTAAGCTCATCATCTTGTTGAATCTCAACAATCCCTCTCAACAAGATAGGTATTATCCTTCACCCTGATCGTACCTCTATGGTATTCAAATTTTCTCCTGCCGAGCACCTTCATCAGAATATCTGCATCCTGATCTTCCATAGGAATGTATTGAAGCAGCATGATCTTCCGCTGCACACAATATCTGATATGATGATAGCAGATATCAATATGTTTAGATTTATCATGAAACACAGGATTAATCGAGATTTTAATGCAACTATGATTATCACAATGTATCACTGTAGGATCTAAATGTGAACCGAAAAAACTGACCATGATCTTCCTCATCCAAGTAGCCTCACATGTAGCTTGACTTGCTGCCATGTTTTCTGCTTCCACTGAACTGAGTGCCACAGATATTTGTTTCCTGTTGTACCAAGAAACTGTTGTAGATTAGATACTGAAAACCCCTCCTGATGTGCTCTTTCTGTCTGCTGGGCTGCCTACCCAATATGCATCCGTGAAGCCATGCAACTTCACCTCATCCGTCTGTCTGTACCATAATCCATACTCAGATGTGCCCCTAAGATACCTCAAGACATGCTTTCTACCTTCCAAAAGAGCTTGGTAGGATTAACCATCGCTTGTGAAAGCTGGTTCACTGCATAGCATATGTCCCATCTTGTATTAACTAAATACATGAGCAAACCCACCAAATGTCGATAAACAGTGGCATCCACTACCTCTGCCAATGTAGCATCCTCTTTCCTCCAATTTCCTGGAAGAGGAGTATCCATGGGCTTGCAGTCCTCCATTTTAAACTTAACAAGTATCTCCCAGGCATACTTGCCTTAAGACAAAAACAGTTCACCTTCTCGCTGCCATATTTCCAATCCAAGGAAATAATGAAGGAGGCACAAATCCTTCATCTCGAACTCCTTTGCAAGATCTTCCTTGCATGAGTGTATCAACTGCTCATCACCCGTTAGTATTAAATCATCAACATAAGGAAAAATGATTAAAAGCTTACCCTCCACCGCAATTTGGTACAGGTTTTCATCCGCCTCACTCTTGGTGAAGCCAAGTCTAGTGAAATAGTTGTTGATCCATGTGTACCAAGCACGTGGTGCTTGCTTTAGCCTATACAACGCTCTTTTGAGTCTGCACACATGTGACTCAGTGCTGAAGATCTCAAATACTTTAGGCTGCTCAATCTACACCACTTCCTTAATGATCCCATTAAAGAACGAAATCTTCACATCCATCTGATGAATGTGCCAATCCATCTGCGCTGAGAGATCAAGGATGGTCCTTATGGAATAATACCGTGTGACAGGTGCAAAGGTTTCTTCATAATCAATCCCCTCGATATGTGAGAAGCCTCGGGCAACAAATCTTGCCTTATACTTCTCGATGCTCCCATCAGCAGCATGCTTTACCTTGTAGATCCATTTCGAATCTACCACTGATTTACCCACCGGCCTTGGAACAATATCCCAAGCACTGTTTCTGACAATGGAGTCATACTCCTCCACCATGGCATATACCCATGTGGGCTCCTGTGCTACTTATTCAAAAGAAGATGGCTCTATCACGATACACTTGCTCATAAGAGCCATGTATCTAGTAAATCGGTTAGGTGATTGTCTCTGTTTGCACTGTGATGTAGGGACTCCTACATTCTCTACCACATCAAGCTTCAGTCTCTCAGATTTTGTGGTATTATTTCTGCTAGATCTGATGTTTGGTTCTACATGAGTGGACTCCTCCATTCCATGAATCTCCTCCTATGTATGATTCACATCTAGAGGCTTATCTTTGGGAACAACAAGTTCCTCCTCTGCATGCAAGTGTAGCTCCCTCTCATGCGACAACTTCATGGATTTCACCTCATTGAATTTTATGTCCTGTCACACCACAGTCATTCGACTGTTTAGAAAATACACATGATAATTATGGGGTGTTTCTATGTACCCCACAAATATCCCAACTTCTGTAGTCGGCTCCAGCTTCTTCCTAACATCCTTTGTCACATGAATGTAAATAGATGAGACAAAAATATTCAAATGAGAAATATCAAGCTTCTTACTAGTAAAAGCTTCTTCAGGTGTACTCATGCCAAGTACTCTATGAGGACAATGGTTTTGCACATAAATTGCAGTGTTGCATGCTTCTGCCCACAAATGCATTGGTAGGCCCTAGTCATGCAACATAGCTCGTGCAACACCCACGATCATTTTGTTCTTCCTCTCCGTGACCCCATTCTGCTGTGGGTTATGAGGCGCTATGAGTTTGAATTCCTTCTTTGCTACAAAAGTCTTTGAATTCGTTCGAGATATATTCACCACCATTATCGCTCCGTAGAGCCTTCACTTGCTTCCTCGACTCCTTCTCCACCAATGCTTTAAACTCAAAGAACTTTGAGAATGTTTCTCTCTTCTTCTACATGAAGAATATCCAACATCTATGAGAATATTCATCAACAAATATAACATAATACCTATGTTTTGTTTTTGAAGCAACCGAGAAAGGTCCACACACGTCTGTGTGAATTCTCTCTAGGATCACTGAAGCACGGTTATCCTTCTCATGAAAGGTGGTCTTCACAAATTTACCCATAGTACATCCCTTGCACTGATCTGACTGCGCAAGGTTACCCTTGAGAAGTCCAGTAGAAATCTGCTGCAAAATCTTCAAGGCGCCATGGTGAAGATGGCCCAATCTGCTGTGCCATAATTCACCCTCATCCCGGCTCACCACTTCTTCTGCTTTGCCTCTCATTGCAGCGTAGCCATCTACCTCTAGCTTGTAGATATTTTTAACTCGAATCCCTATCCTCTTTGTTTGACCCGTTGTTTTATGTCACATGAAAGCTTTTCCCTTGCTGAAAACAACGTTATAACCTCTGTCTTCCAACATTGTGATCGAGACCAGGTTCTTCTTTAGACCTAGGACATGCATAACATCTTTCAACGGAAATGGTTTACCTGACTCCCTCTCAAAGGTAATGGTTCCAATGCTGGTCACACTGTCTCTACCATCGTCGCCCATATCTATATGCATTTGGAGATCCTTCTCCTCCAAGTCACTAAACAACTCCTTGTCTCCCGTCATATGGAAAGACGGACCACTATCAAGATACCACACCGATCCCATTGAACTTGAAACCAAGCATGTGATCAAAGAGAAATCAAGTTCAAATAGTGAGGCTAAGGCCTCTCCAACTGTGGCTCCAACAGAATTCTTGTTATTCTTTTTCTATGGGCAGTTAGTGGCGAGATGCCCATGTTTGTGACAGTGAAAACACTTCACTTTGGATGAATCCATCTTCTTGCCTTTAGCCTCAGATTTTGGATGGGATTTCTTTACCTTTCCTTTCCTTGATTTGGAATCCAAAGAGAAATTCTCTTCATCATCATTCTTCGATGAAGATCCATCCCTGGTACTTCGCCTTATCTCCTCCTACACAAGATCTGACCAAAGTCGCTCCCAACCCGACAGTTTCTCTCGTCCATTGACAGAGTCTTCGTAGCTATGCCAACTCTTCGAAAGCCCAAGGAGAGCCAAGCTCACCCAGTCATCATCATCAACTATAATCCCCACACTTCCCAGTTCATCCCTACAATGGACAAACTTCGTGAGATATTTTGGAATATTGTCGCCCTTCTCCATTTTTATTTTTCTGAGCTTATCTTTCAGCGCCAACTTCCTCTGGTCGCTGTTTCTTTGGAAAAGATCTGTCAAAGCCTTCCACATTGAAAATGGAGTGGCTTTCCCATGAAGGCTTGACACAATATGGTCCTTCACAGCTTCCAATAGAATTCTTCTTGTCTTTGCTACCTTCTTTTTCCATGCGTCAAGTCCTGCAGCATCGCTAAAAGCAGGCTTAGGAACATCGCTATCGATGAACTCCTTCAGTACATTATCTTCAAGCACCACCTCCATCCTATCCTTCTAGTATATGTAATTAGAGCTACCCTCAAGGGCATACTCCAATCACAACCCATTGAAAGACATTTCAATGAATACTCAACTGTTGCACCAAGAAATTTCTACAGCAAATTCAAATTGTCCACCAGCACAAAACTTAACACTTATTCACAATTGCAATCTCCAGTGATCAATACTACTCCGATACCATGTAGAAATTTATTAATAATAATGTATTACTATATTCTCCTGATCTAACAATATTTATCTTCTTGCTAAATACAAAATCCTTCCACTATTAAACTTGCGGAAATTTAAAACTCAATTGCAAACACATGTGAATAAATTCAATGGCACATAACACAGTTGTTTAACGGGAAAGCTTAAAGCTAAAAACCCCAACTATCATATATTATGTATATCAATGGAATCATGTAATAATCTCATACAAATCTTAATACATCAAGCTCTCAGTACAATCAACAATCATTACACACTATCATGCAAAAATTTTCATATCTATGCACCAATTTCTTGCCTCCTGACAACCTGCCTCCACTGTGCAATCCATGTTGAAGAAGACCCCTTAATGAATTCGAAATTTTCCTTGACTTGACTTTGCAATCCTCATTGGAAACTCCAATGTGTGTCAGATGCATTGAATGCATCACTATAGTCACAACAGATAGTTCATCTTACCCTTTCACCTATCTATCCACTGGGTCTCCACTGGAACTGACATGAAAGTAGTTAACTGTTGTATTTGTTCAGTTTTTAGTGAGTTATTAGTTTTGAATTAATTAAATAATTAATTCACTTAACTCTCACTAGTGTATATTTCAGTTAGAATAGATACAACTAGCTCAACTGAGTTTAACACACTTAACTGAGTTAAACTAAATAACAACTCCTGTAACTACTCTTCCAACTTTGTCATAACTTTTCCACTTCAGTTCTAACTGAGTCCTTCATGCATGAGCCACCAATAACCCTAATAATTGCATAATTCCTTCAGCCCACTGATTTTCCAAATCTGTTCACTGAAATAAAGTGCTCCAAGAGAATAAGTTGATGTTTATTGTTGGATTATTAATAAGGGTTAATACTAATCAACATGCACCTATTTTTAGATCAACGATCTATAAATAGAATTTGCCCAATATTCTAAAAATATAATTTCATCTATTTTCCACATTTGACCAACCATATACAAATAGCATCCTGCAACTTATAGAATATCCTCACCATTTCTAAAAATAGACATACACCTAAAAATAGCCCGCGGGCCCCACTTAGTGAAGGTGCTTACTTTTCACTAAGCTCGTAATCTTGTTGAATCTCAACACTAAGAGCTACTAACAGAAGACTTAAAGGTCAGGTGAAGGATTTACAAGAGCATCTAGAGTTAATTCATGATGACTTAAAGATCAGAGGCATTAAAATGACAATCATAGAAGAACCAATAGGTCAAGCAAGTGTAAATGAAGAAAGAATGCCTCAAGGAAGCTAAAATGAAGTGGGTTTATAGTTTGTATGGTTTGAAAATACTGAAGACAGGTATATTTTGAGTTTTTTTGGAAAAAATACAGTTTTCACTTGGAAAATTTATGAAAATCTACATACTCGGCAATTTCGTAGCACATTCAGTGTAAAAAAGCAGAAAAGTGCTACGAAACTGTTGTAGCTGCCTTTTTTTCTTCTTTTGGTCAATATTTAAGGTGTTAAAAGATGAGTTAAGAGCTGAAATTACTATGAAATTTGTGTTTAAAGGTGATTGAAATGATGCAAGAATAAAGAGTTAAGTTTTTTGAGAATAAAGGCTTGAAATGGCAGCACTACAAAAAGCGTTACGAAACTGTTGTGTTTTTGTAGCGCAACATATTACAACCTTTTGGGATAGTTTTTGAAGCGTTTTTGGACAGCTGGAGGCTAGGAAAGAGTGATGGGACATGTTAATCTAATATTCAATAGCCAAGGACCATGAAATGAAGATTAAATGATGGTCAGAATGTTCAAAGAAGGAAAAACATCCTATGCCTAAAAAACAGGGTATGGTTTCCTACTTTTGTGGAGGTCAGCAAAGTGGTCATGAAGAAAGATATCATTATCCAAATTCGACCAAGAAATGAATACACTTTTCAATAATTTAATTTGAAATAGATAAGGTTGTTATATATAGTGATAAGGAGTTTGAGTCCTTTTTGAAATAGGACTGTTAAGTAGGATAGGTGTCTTTTTGTAATAAATTCCATGTTTTATGGTTATGCAAGGTGTTAGTGGATATAAATTCGATGTATCTAGCTTAGAGGAAGATCATCTAATGGTGTAAGAGGTCTATTAAAGGCCATTGGGTCGAATTTGTCAAGGGTTGGACATTTTTGGCAAAATTGTGCTTGTTATGAATTGACCGTTTTAAGCTAATACAAATATATTCTACTTTACCAACTTGATATTCAGAAGGATTTTTAGTGTTTTCCTATTCTATATGTAGCACTTATATATCTCATTTTCAATGGTGTTCATCTATACTACTGATAATTCATCTATTAGATTCTCTGACTTCCTTTATAAGTGAATTGACTGTGTTTTTTCATGTTTCATGTGTGTGTGCCTTATCACTAAAAACTCGGATATGCCTCAACTTCCATATTAAGTAGATTCACTAAATTACTGAATGATTTGAATCCATAAGCCCAATGTATACATGATAATGTTATCTTCAACCTACATCTATTATTATCAATTTATTTCCTAAATATAGTTAGCCATCTATATTTTTTTCCATATCATTAACCCTTGAGAGAGCCCTCTCAGGTTGAGGAGGCTAAGCCTCAATCAAAAGATTAGGTTTGAAATAGTTACATGAGATTGTCTAATCAAGTAGCCTACCAAGTCCAATTCTATGATAACAGGTAGGTCTAAGAAGAAACTTATAATTCCTTAAACTAACCCAACAAAGGAAAACATAAAGACAATAGAAAACAGGAAGGACTAAGGTGCCTCAAACAAAATTTCTTAGCCTATACTCTTCTATTCTACTGAAACATAGAAGAATGTAACAAAATGATACATAAGGAAAAAAGAACTAAATAGATACAAATCACAATTAATCATGCTCAGGGATCCTGCAAGCTATCCTCCTTCATCATCAATCAAAGCAGACCATTCACCAACTCTACAAGATCAATTTCTTCTTCAAAATAAAGAACAACATGTATTGCTATCAAAACTCATCAAATTACAACAATTAAAATGAAACCTTCATGCTCTATTTATCTAGAAAAGGAGGGAAAAAACCATAGATAGGGTTGGAAAATGTCAAAATCACATAAATGTCATAAATGCCGAAGAGACCATGCAAGGCCCAAGGAAAAAAATATCTCATGAAATAAATGAAAAAATAACTTATAGCACCTAATTCTAGAGTTTTTTTTTCTTAAAAAACATAAAAATTTCATTTTTCAATAAATGAGTGTGTTTTGTTGACTTTTGGCCAAAAACACACAGTGTTGTCTATAAGCGCAGTGCCCTCACAGGCAGAAAATAGGTTCACTTGCAGCTAAGTTTTGGTGGCCTTCCAGATGTCGGATTTTGATCCGTGATGGCTTGTTGGAAATATTTCTAAGTATAATTTCCAAATATAACTTTTTTTTTTATTGAGCCCCTGTAACCTGTTCAAAAATTCAAATTCCCCAAACTTCTCTGAGTGCAGCACCAAGACAGGAAGAAAATGGGTCCACTTACAACGACGTTTTGGTGGCCTTCATGATGTCGGATTTTTCTCTATGAGGGTCCATTGGAAAAATTTCTGAGTATAATTTACGAATATATATATATATATATATATATATATATATATATATATATATTCTGATTGAGCGCATGTAACCTGTCCAAAAATCCAAATTCCCCAAACTTCTCTGAGTGCAGCGCCAACACAGGCAGAAAATGGGTCCACTTGCAGCCAAGTTTTGGTGACCTTCCCGATGTCAGAATTTGGTCCGTGATGGCCCGTTGGAAAGATTGAGGAATATAATTTCCAAATATAACTTTGGTTTTCTGATTGAGTTCTTATAACCTATTCAAAAATTCAAATTTCCAAAACTGCTCTGAGCGCAGCGCCAGGCCTGAAAATGAGGCAGAAAGGTGAAAAATGAGGTGTTTTTTGACATTTTGAGGGGTCAAAAATGATCCAAATGCTTTAAAATTTGGTGATAATAGTTTAATAGGCATGATAAATCCAAAAATGTAAATTTCTGCCTTTTAGGATGCCTAAGGGAAAAGCGTAGTGCCAGTGGTGCTGTGCTTATAGGCCTCCAATTTCTCAAAAAACCAAAAATGTTCAAAATTCTCTCAAATTTGGTGGATGTGTGACTCATGGGGTTTAATAAGCTTCTAGAGAATCTTGAGGCAATATTTCAAGTACTTGGCCTTTTCCTCTTTTTAGTGTTTTGAATTTCAATGAGGGCCTCTTTAAGCTTGGTACTAGTGAGCTTGTTTTGCAAGGCATAGTGTGTAGGCCAAGGTCTCTTTTATCTTCTTCATATGTTTGTGCTCATCCTCTTCATTTGAAAAACCCTCTTAATATTCTCTTTTATCTCTGTTTTGACCAAGATTTTCATTTTTTTTACTATTTCAAGGGCTAGTTTGTTCTTCATTTTCTGGAAGATCATCCTCTGCTTGTTGGTTACCTATCTCATTTGTGCCCATGCTATCCTTCTCAATTCATCCTCACCATTCTTAATGTGGTTTCTACTTTCTTCATTACTTACCTATTTTTCATCATCAACCTTCATGTCTTCTTCCTTATCTTTGATTTCCTTTCTTACCTTGGCTTGACCCATTCTTACTGTTTGATTTCATCATTGTTTTCACTGCCATTACCCTGCTATGTTTCCATGTCTCCTGCATCTTATTGACTTAATTCATCACTCACCCTAATTCTCATTTGGGCTTCACTCATGGTCATCTTCAATCCCAATTTTACTTGACTGTTCATTGCTACTTCGTTCTTATCATTTTAACCTTGCTTGCAGGTCTTTGAAGGAAAGGTGGAGTTGCTTTTATTGAGCCTTTGGAAAATTATTTGCAATTTGGAGGATTTTGGCATAAGTGTAGTGTTGAGCAGGAAACTGGACAAGTCGGGCCCTCTGCGTGCAGTGCTGCACGCCTTGTGCAGGCCTACTGGCCTCTGGGCGCAATTTCGTGCCTGTCGGGTCGCCCTCTATGCACAGCTCCGGGCCTGGGCATGTCAGGTTTTCCTATTCATAGCGCCTAGCTATAAGCACATCGCCTCCCAATATACGCGCAGCATAGTGAAAAATTTTCACTATGAGGACCTCTCTAGGCACAGCGCCAGAGTCTGTGAGCACAGCGCCAGTGACCTTGCCCATAAATTGTCCAAAAAACTTAGAAATCTCTCCTGAAGGGTTTTTTTTGGCTCTTTTTGGAAACAACCAATGTATAATGAGTCAAGTGTTTAAGTGAATTTTATTTTTATAGCCTTGGGAATACAAACTTATTTTTTTCCAAACCTAATTTATAATGTTCCTCAACCTTTTTGTTATTTCATTGATATTCTTCTCACCTTTTATAGGGGGTCATTTAAAACACAAAAATGGTGCTCTTTCCCTTCTGATCATTTTCTTTGTTTCTCTCTGGGCAACTGACATGGTGAATTTTGGTTTACCTGGACCCAATGATACTTTCAAAACTTGTTTTGTAGATGGTTGTTTGAGTCACCGTATTTCACTGTGTTTTTTCTTGTTTATGTCCTTGAATTATTTTTACAACTTTTAGGCATCTGCATGGTGTCAACACCCTTTAAGAAACCTCTATGTCCTTGTGGTATTTTGCATTGGCTTCTTGCTCGAAAACAATGTTTAGCCAATCAGTCCTAAGAACCCTAATTCTCTTTGAACATAGGCATGCTTCCCTTTATTTGCTGTGGTTGTCCTTTAGTGAGGAGCTAGCCTCTTACCTTACCTCATTTTCTGCTGATAGCCACCTTGAAATTCCTACAGAAATGTCAAAATGGGAAGCTTTCCTTTGTAGAATGTGTGCTTTGACCAAGGAGGATTTTCTTGAAGATTTTTCTGATATGTCTTGGGAAAATCATGTGCCGACCTCCTTTCTCTTTGATTCACCTTCTTGGCACATGAAAAACAATTATTTATAACATCAAAACAATCCTACAACTTATGAAACCCTAAATGACCTAGTGGGAGGCTCTTTGGGCTTGTCTTTGACTGAAAGCTTGGCTTTGAGGTCTTCAAGTATCGAAAATCCAATGTACTTGATTTATCTAAAGAGCCTACAGAGACAGTTTTGAGACCATCAATGCTTGATGTATCTGAGAAACACAATAATGAGTAGGTTGGTTGGTGATCCCAGGTGGAAAGTGGAGGGGTTAGGAAAGGCAAGGCAGAGTGCTAAGGTCAAAGGTGGAAAAAATGATGAAGATTGAGTGGCATGAGTTCCATGAGGGACCTTCTAGGAGGGTAGGCTAACCAGGGAAATGGCAGAGTAGTGAGATAGTGAAAAATTCATCCTAAGGATAATGAAGGCAGTGAGATTTCTAAAACTCACAGTATTCATGAATTTTGGTTTTAGAAATCTAGGATAAGTATTTAGTCATCCATAAAAAGAAAAATTACTGATGACTAACATAGGCATGTTGGCAGCGGAGCAACACCAGAGACTTATTTTAAAATTCTGAATATAATAAGCTCACTGCCTTTCTCTCTGCATCATCATCAAACTACTGGGAAGCGTGAACTTATACTTGGGTGTTTTCGATTAACAAGAAATAGCTGAGGCACAAATACAAGGCATATCTTTAAAGTTCAAAGAAATGGAGGAGGTACCCATAGTGCTTTCCCAATGCTCTCTTGCGTCATCACCTAGACTCGAGCCAATATAGGGATGTTGAAAGAAATGTTGGATTCTGCCAGTGGTTCGCCAATTTTTGTAGCTGCGACAACACCACCCAAAATTTGGGGTATATTCAAATTTTGGGTCCCCCCCTTTATGCTTGCTCAATCCATTAGGGTTTCATTAAGATTCACAATCATTTTCTCGCCTCCCCCTTACTCTTTCGAACCCTGATATTGTCCCCATGCCCCCTAGGTTCGTTAAGGTTTGATTAGATAGTCGTTGTCAAAAGTTATATTCTCATCGACATGAGGCTGTCGGGGATATGTTCACACTATTGGTCATATTATGCACGTGCCCTTGTATCCTCGAGCACTTTTAGGTGAAGAAAGATTGTTCTTCTGCTCGAATTTCTCGAAACCCTAAAATCCTCATGATGAGAGTCTTGCCGTATGTATCCCTCGACTTTAGCTCAATTTTCTCTTGAGAATTCAATAGGTGGTACCTTCATCCCTTCATAGGGAGAAGATAACTATATATTGCATCAATTACGATGATCAAGTTTTTCTTGGGGCCCAACTGGAAAATTCGTAATGGTATGTCAAAATAAATTGAACGTGCATGTGTGTGCTCTTGTCATGTCTGTTAGTTTAATTTTAAAACACATGCCTTGTTACATATCTCTTCATTAAATTTTAGCCACTTTATGCCATGCAGAGCCAACAAGAGTATTTCACTCAAGACACTTGCGCAACTGAAAGGTTCTGCCCCTAGTACACATGCAGTGGAGGAATGGATCCGTGAAGGTCCCACATGAAGTAAATACCTTTCTACAAACTCGCGCCTGGAGCGATATGCGCTTGGTATATGTTTAAGATGATACCGTGGAGGGGTCAATATCACAAGGGCAAGTTGAAGGTGATAGCGGAAGTGTGGAACGTGTAAAACCAAAACCATGGGATTAGGAAGGGGAGTTTCAAGGATTTTGACAACCCGTACGTTGCCACCTTACAAACAAAAATTTGAGGGGCGTGATAATATGTCGGGCATTTGGATGAAGCATCAACCATTAGTTTAAAATAATTTTTATGCCTCCCATGAACCCATTCAATAAATTCGGCATGAATCTATCGAAAGCCACGTTTAAGGAAAACGCATGTCCATGTTTTCAAAGGGTGACCACGTCAGCACATAAAGAGATGTTAACACATAAGCAAGTGAAAGGATGAAAGGCAATTCCATATCCAGTGTATTGGAGATCTGCAATGCCACTGTCATAGAGGCAAGTGGTCGAGACATGAAGCCTCTCACCACACAGTAAGACCACGAAGAGCAACTTTGTCACATCACTGGCAATGTGATGAAGTTACATGCTGTATCCAATGTAGTCCTACGACTGTCTGGCAAGCTCGACCTTCAGTGACATGATTAACGCACATAGTAGGAGATCATTAATAGTGGCGTCTCTTGATGCAAGACGTTTCTGGGAGCGAAGAAATTGAATATGAAATAGGTATACGGTGACGCTCATAAACGTAAAGAGGCTCCTTTCCGAGTTGCTGAAGCGGTCGCGACTCATGTGGAGTGTCAGCACTGAGGCACTAGTGTGGTTTTGAAAGCCATGATGGTTTGTGAAATAATTTGAAAGTTTATTTCAAATGCCTCACATTGGGGAAGTCTCCACCATTATTTGTGCTTCGATTTTGTTGAAGAATACGCCGGAAAAATGAACTGCATTTCATTTTCTTCAGTTTGAAACATATTCACAGGTTTTGCCTCTAGCCTTAGCTTCCAAAGGCCTGACCCGGTCTGTAGATGCCACTCGAATTATTTCCTCTGTAAATCTGCTATTAATTCGGGTCAAAAGCTACAGGTCACAAAAGTACGGATTTTGGAGATTCAGCACAAAGGTGCAACTGTCATCTCAATGTGACTATTCATTGAGTTGTAGATGTTACGAGTCATCCATCATTGTGACCTTGCGACCAGAAGGAGGTCTCACTCTCCCTTGAGTCACTAAGTCATAGATATTATGATTCATACATCATTGTGACCTTATGAATAGCAGAGAGGTCGCACTCTCCCTCGAGTCGCAGAGTCACATATATTACGAGTCATCCATCATTGAGACCTTGTGAATAGTAAATAGGTAGAACTCTCCCTCGAGTCGCTAGGTCACATTACAAGGCCTCAGCCCAAGTTTCTAATTTGGTCGATATGAGACTCAATGACCTCTAATGAATCGCATTGCCACTTGGGTCACACCATCTCATGATAGAAAGAGAAAAGCGAGCAGCTAAACTAGTGACCTCTTTTAATAGTGGTAGCGCATGCTTCTAATATTTATTACGTGAAAGTTTTCCTTCATTGAAGTTTGGGAAAGGGAACGCAACAATTTTTGCTACCTCAGTGCTAAAACAATAAACATATTAATGCATAGACCCGTGGTTGTGAATTTGTAAGAAATTTCTAAGAATTCCTTTTTTATAATATTTAATTCTTGTATTTAATGAAATTACATTGGTCTCAATGCTTATTTGATGCTTGTGTCTCTGTGTATGGTTGAAGCTACCAAGGCATATCCCCAGCATTTAGGCAAGCTCTCAAGCCGAGTTGGTAGCTGAAGCAACCCAAAGGGGTTGATATTGCTGAAATAACTGACCCGAGTCAAACAAAAACTATTGAGGTATAACAAGCTTCAAAGAGAAAAGAAGGAAGATGGATTTTGGTCTGTGTAGAAAGGCTAAGGCTCATCATGGAGATGGCATGGTTGTTTTTTCCTCTGGCAAGCAAGGTGGGTCCTTGAAAAACATCGAGAACCTCGTAATAAGCTCAAAAACACATCTAGCACTCAGTCATTTGCACCAGAAAAGGAATTTCTGTTCCAAAAGGTTTGAAGCCCACCAAAAGAGAACTGAAAAAGGTATAAAACCCTAGGTCACAAACCTCCCCAGGTCTCAAGTCACAAATTACTGTAGGTCGCAGGTCGCAAATGACCCAAGTCGCAAGCCATCCCAACAGTTGGGGAGGTCAAGAGTCAAGGGAAACTCAAGAGTCACTTCATCCTATATGTGCGGCTTCGGGAAATTAGCAAAGGCACTTTTAGCTCTACAATTGAAGCGAGGATGAGACAAAGAATTGGCGCTTGAGAGCTAAAGGCACTTAGCTCTTGGTATCAAGTAGAGAGAGAGGTAGCGAGGCTAGGGTTTTTTGACAAGTTGTAAAATATGTATTTGAATTTGCAGCAGCATTAATAATAGATTCTCTTTTCTGGCATTGATTCACATGCTTGCTTGCGGTGATAGTACTAGTTGTCTAATATTTCACTATGTTTGTACGTGTGCTTTCATGCATGCAATTGGTTATGAACTAATTCATAGTGGTTGAATTTACGTTTTCTTTCAAATCAGTGTTTATTTGTTCCTTGCCATGTCAGTGATCTATTGTGAACTACTTTGCAGTTAACTTCTGGCGTGTTCTCTTTCATGCACATCTAACTACTTTTTTGGCTCACCGATCCTGCTCATGGCATATCCCCCTTTTTATTTTGTTGCTTAGAATTATTTATATATTTTTTTGTTTTTTATCAATATTGGGTTCATTTTTCTTCACTGATTGGTTATTTCACCCTTGCCTCCACTTCATCATCTTTTCATCTAAAAACCAATATTGGAAACACTTATGGCGGCAATCGGGCCCACATGCTGGATGGGGCTCCTATCCCAAACGGTGTGAGGTATAATTGGGAAATTTCACTAGGAAGACCCCCTTGTTGTTGGTGGTAAAATTTTTCCCATCAATAGAACCCTATCATTTCCCTTTGGACACCTTTGTTGAGGAGGTCAGACCCATTCTTCAAATTATTTCTAAGATTTTTGGAAGAGAAGACACAATTTTTATTGACAAAAAAATATTTGGAATGTTTAATCTAATGATTAATCTTGAGGCAATGTTTGATATACCTGCTTTAGGTGAAAAGATGATAAATACTCAATTGAAAGACCTTACCCTCACTGGATGTTTCAAATTTCCCTCTTTGATTACTTATCTCTTTCTATACACTCATGTTGAAATATTTATGAACCTCATATTAAATATCATGGATCCTAATAAGAACAAGCATCTAGTAGTGTTTTGGACAAATGTTGTAAGAAGTAATGATAGTTATGAGGTTTTTATATGTTTCACTTCTTATTTTCTACCGATTTCCTATTCAATCATAAAAAGTTCTTATGCACCTTGTATATTACCAAGGGATCAGTTGTTTATTCAAATCAGTAAAGATATTAAAGTGGGATATTGGTTTTTATTTGAAGACTATGCAGAAATCAGATTATATGGAGCATAGGTTTCCCCCTACAGACTCCCCACATTTTTACCCATGAGATTGTTCTCTTTAGAATTCATCAAAAAGAGTTTGAATGTGGATCACGTGTATTTTTTTCCAGTAAAGAAATGGTATCTATTTAAATTTCGAAGAACAATGGGGCTTTTTATTGTAAATAATAGGCAAGCCATAAGAGAAGTGTAGAAGGTCCTTGAAGGTATGAAGCTACAACTGGGTGAGAAATGGTCATATGACCCTCAACATATTATTTAAAAATGGAGAGTGGAGAATTCATATGCCTCTTATGTGTATGAGCCTCGACCAGATGTCGAGAATTAGCAAATGGAGGGCAAGCCACTGCATCAAGATGGATGGAGGTTGAGACTCCTCATCCAAGAGATAAAATTTCAAAAAGAGGTAGTGAGGAGATTATTGATTTGGAAGGGGAAGAACATGAAAGCTCCAAGAGGATTAAGTTGTCTAAGGGGGGTAGCTCTTCAACAGCAGGGGGTTTCCAATTGCAGATAGGGAAGTCATTTGTACACCTTCTTCCCCTATTCCAGAAGAGGCTATTTAAAGTTTTGTTCCTATAATAAAAAAATTGTGTTCCCAAATAGAATAAAGGAACAAAAAAGTAAAGTTGAGCATGAAATCCAAATTGGAATCTCAGTTAATTTCAGACTATCAAACTAGATTTCTTTCTGTTATGGACCTTGAGATAAATAAACTTAAGTTATCTTTCTATCACCCCTCTGCTTTTCTGGTGTCTTCTCCATCAGGTTTTAAGACTTCCAATTTGATAGTAGATGCTAGAGAAATCCCACTGCCTAATAAGATCAATTTTCACAGGTAGAATCATAAGCTGATATATAGTGATTTGAACAATATTTCCTTGGCTTCTAGCAAGGCTGAATTTTTGTTAGGAAAAGTTGTCAATCAATCGAAGTTGGAAAAGGAAAATTCCAGGGCCTTGAACACCCAGAATGAAGAGCTAAAGAAGTTTATTTTAAATGTTAGAGTAAACCCTGAAGGCATGAGTGTTGTCCAAAAATTGTTACAGGGAGTTGAGACAAAGATTTAAGTGCTCAAAAATAAATTGAAATTGCCTTGTGTGGAACATCCTATGGCCTCAAAAGTAGCACAGATAGAGAAAGAGAAAGAAATATTGACTAATGAGCTCTTGCAAATAAATGATGAGAATGAAAAATTGAAAGTGATGAACTTTACTTTACAACAAAAAATTGATTCTCATGTTTGTACTATTTTAGTACAATCAAACTCTGAAAACCCTGAAGAAAAATTAACCAAGGGGATGAATGAGCTCAAGATTTCAAAAAGGGAAATGAAGAATATGTAGAGAGATTATGATGATGCACTAAAAATCATTAAATTTAATGAAAGAGATTTAGCTATGTCTCGGGAAAATGTTACAAAATATAGAAATGACTTCCAAACTACCTCCCAAGATATAAAGTAGCTCAAGGAGAAAGTAAAGGGAAATATGTCCCTAATTCAAGCAAGAGAGATAATATGGAATGATATAATTCATACTATGAATAATATCTAGGAATATTTATCCATAATTACAGAGGAAAAGGCTATTGTCAATGACTTGGAGAGTTTGACTACTACCAGCAAGTAGAAGCTTCAACAATGTGCCAACTTTTCCAGGAAAATGACTGATTTTCTTAATTGAAGATCAAATCATGAGTTAAGGGAATTAGGGGTTAACGATAGAACCAAATATGTTATAGAGATTAATAAAATGATTTTGAATAATCTGTGTAGGAATAAAACAAAAACAAAGTTATCATAGGTGAAAGAGGCTGTGATTAAGTTTAATACTGACTCTGAAAAGTGAACTGGGAGACCTGTGAGACTTTAATATTGGAGAACAAGAGTAAAATCAACTCCAGTCATGAAAAAATAGCAGTGTTGAAGGGAGAAACAATTGTAAACTATTTTCATAGAGATTTTCAACTACTCTGGCTAATGAGAACCCTCTTTGTCGAAAATCTAGCATACAACAGAATAAAAAATTTCAGAATGACACAGACTAGATTTTTCAAGAGCCCGACTCCAAACATGAACATCTATAGAAAATGCAGGTAATGGATGTCACCAATATCAACCAGTGTAGAATTTGGACCTTTGACTGTACCAGAGTCACAACTTACTTAGTGAAACAATGACACCTGCCATTGTAACAGTTTTTGTTTTCATAAAATTTCTGAAAATGATGTATTTATGTTTTGCTTTTATTTTCATTATGAATGTAATTTTTGAGAGAAAAAGTAGTCTCAAATCATTTTTAGGTGGTTAGTATTTTTTGGCAGTTGTTAGTTCCATAACTATCCCTTTGGAATTTTGTATAAAAACAATTTTGAAGAAGAAGTGAGGGTTCCAAGTTTTAGACCTCGGAAGTAGAAGTTATTTGTAGTTTTAAATATTCTTGGTGATATGAATAAATATTTCAAATTGATTCTTGGCATTTGTTGAGTATGATATGTGTTCTTGTTCGCTTTCCATTTAAAGGGTTTTCTTCATAGAAAAGAGTAATGAATTTGTTGGTCTTTAACTTAACAAATTTTCAAACTTTGATTTCTATGAGTTAAAGTATATAGAACCTTAATAATGCGCTCCTCTTTTGTGTATATCATTTCATGCTAATTCCTTATTTATTATAAATCTTAGGACAAAAGATTCTTCACAAGTAGCCTGCTGTTAAAATATTCCCACAACATTTTTATCACTCCACTTCCATTTAAAATAATATTCAACATCAGAAGGCCATTTTGAAATATATATTTTTTCCCACAGAAGACTTGGAACACAATTTATATAATTTTTTTTTTGGGGTTTTAAGAATGGGATGACAATTTTTCTTCCACATAGTTCTTATTAAATGTATTGGTCACTAACCTCTTCTCAACCAGAGTTTGTCTTCCAAGGTACAATAGAATACAAGATACAATGACATTCACGTTGTGTATAATCTATGTCGTACCTTGTCCTATTAGCCCTTTGCTTTCGTACTGCTCTCTAGATGCACCTTAGTCCTTCAAAGGACAACACATAGAGACTCTAGGAGGGTTTCCAGCATACATTGTTGCAATTCAATTATGCTGCATGTACACAGGTTGATCCAATATTCTCTCTAGGTTGGTTAAACCTTGAGCTCCAATCCACCAATCTAGCAGTCACTTTTGTCCATCAACGTGCTTCACATTAGGCACCAAACTTCACCCAAACTTCAATTGTCTTTGTCACTTAAATATTTCTTGTCTAGGGCTACTTTGGGTAGCCATCATGATGCCCTCCACCAGAACAATGGCACTCGACACTCTGCTATAATTTCTTCTCCAATTTTAGGTCTCTAACTGCCCAAGTTGACCTCAACACATGATACTTATAGGGTGCTAAAAAATGGTCCAAGACTGATCTAGCACATGGATCCAACACCTACAAGAATGCACTAAAATACATACCTTAAGCTTGTTGTTTTGAGGTCTGCTCCACTGCTGCAATATAGTCCTGGTTAGGGGATAAAACACAATCCCTTTTCCAACTTTTGATTTTTCCCAGAATTTCTCTAGATGAATGTGGATGCCCTTCCTTGAGGGGATGAGGAGGGCTGCTCCAAATCTGGTCTGTCCTAGCCCTCAACCATACCTTATCCCTCCTTCAATATTCCTGTGGAGTTCTACAACAAGGCTCCACAACCCTGCATCAACCTTATTTAGGGTCTTCCCACCCTCAAACAACCCTAAAAAAAGACCATAATTACTCTCCTCTGCCTCATCCCTCTAGTACAATAACTCATCCACTAAGGAGGAAATAAAACAACCTTTCTTCCCTACGCAAGTCACCCCCTTCTACTACCGCTAAGACATGATTGTTCTATTCCCTCAAGGAGCTCTTCTTTTGTGATGTGTTGCACTATTTGGATTATCAAAATGACTCCAATTCACCTCCTATTTATATACATAATAAGGGATTCCATTAACATCCAACATAGGGATTTCCAAACTATTAAAATTCTTATTAACATGAAGTCGACCCTAACACATTTTTCACAAACCAACTTCTAGACTTCAAAAATTCATATCTCCATTTCTACAACTTGCAACTGGGGGATTTTTGTTGCATCAGATTCGTCTCGATGAGAGATATCATCCTCATCCATCACATGTAAAAAAATTCTCATGGTTTTGGCCCAAATCATGAAGGGTGCAAAACACCAACCTGGGGTTCCACGCCCACAAGTGACTCTTGTGGCATTTTTCCCTCCAAAACCTGAACCCTAGGGCTTGGAGTACCTCCGAAGATACTAAAAACCATTAGGGGAATTTTGAGGTCTTAAATGGGCCTCCTAAATAAATGATAGAATTATAGTGGAAATAATAAAATAAGATTGGATTACATCATCAAATTTTAGAGGGGAAAAGGTAAAATTACATTTTCAACACATATTTTCAACTTATCTCCGTATGGGTTTGCTAAAACTTCGAGCAGGAACACTCATTGGATGTGAAATTTAATTACTCATCCAAGGAGTACCCATGTTGCATACTTTCGATGGACCTTGTGACACAAAATATGAGAAATACATGAAAAATGTGATTGCAATAATGTTTTTTCATGTATTTTTCATTTTTCGTGTAGTAGGGTCCATCAAAAGTATGCAAAATGGGTACTTCTTGGATGAGGAAATACAATTTTCATCCAACGAGTACTATCGCTCAAAATTTTGAGTAAAACCTTAGGGAGAAAATTTGAGAATACAGTTTGAAAAAGTAGTCTTATTATTTTATTGTTTTTTAATATTTTTACTTTTTTACCCCAAAAATGGTGAATCATCCCCCATGGTTGACATCATCATCTTAAATCCTATTGGTTATTATAAAGTTTATTTAGGTTGTACATTTTTATTAGGAGGCCCATTTTTTACCTCAAAATTTCTCTAATGTAAGCACTCCCTCTTAGCGAGGGAGGTACTTCGAAGACTAGGAAGTAACTCATCATCATCATCACTACTCGCAACACTTGCCCAACTCTTGGCACTCACCAAGCAGCAATCCATATAACATGAAGTACGCCTCTCTTGAAAGTGTCACTACCACTGGAAAAATCTTTCTTCTTCTTCTCATGTATCACTTTCCAATCCCTCCATAATTAATTTTTGGAAGTTGTAGGAGCACCCTTGCTCCCCACTGACCACACACTCTTCATGGGATTCAAAGTCGCCCTTTGAATATACAATATCCTGCTAGAAATTGACTCACTCTGAGCCTCTGGAACCTTGACCTTCTTCACTAGAACTTGTACCTACCCCTCTGAAGCTTTCACCTGCACTTTCTTCTCTAGAACCTGCACTTGCTCCACCTGCTTCTTCTTCCCATGATCCAAAGGCTAGCTTGTCAACCTGTAGAGACCATTATCTCTAACTCTACGCATAATCCCATCGGAGCTAGAGCCTCTAGGCATGATTATTGCCTTCCCATAGTGAAGCAAGACCTAAAACCCCTTCTTCTCGATCATCAAGATAGAAATCACGTTATATATGAGTCATGGTACAAATAGTACATCTTGGACCTGCATCACTTGTCCTCTCTCCATCCTGAATGGCACAACTCCCAATCCTAGGATCTCCTTCCGATTCTTGTTTCCCAACACCATGTTTAAATTCGAGTCCCATTCACCTAGAGTCTCAAAAACCTCTCATGACCCTGTCATATGTTTCGTCACCCCACTATGCATGTACCATCCATATTCATCAATAATTCCCTGCTAGAAATGAGAGATCATAACAAAGTGCTCCCACTCCAATCTCCTGGTGAGATCATCTGTTTTAGAAGAAGTGGAAACATTGGTAACATGCCTCCCTTTCCTCTTCTCGTCATCTACCTTATTCTTCATTGGACATCTCGATGAAAAATGACCCATCTCACCAACATTGAAAAACTTGAATTTAATCAGGTCCTTCTTCTGCTTACCCTTCATTCATGTTGCAAGTTCCATGCCCTCATCTTCCCTCTTCATTGGAATAAAATCCTCGGCTTGCAACTCTTCCTAAATGAATCAATCCCACAACCTATTATATTTTGGAAAATTCTCTCTAACAATGATCCCTTTGATGAAGGGATCCATTCCTTGGTGAACCATTTCAAGGAAATCCTCACCATATCATTATCTGAAATAGTCACACCGATGGCAACAAGATCATCTCTGACCTGAGACAATATCATTAGGTATGAAGTCACTCCTTCAACCTTTATCATCTTGGTTGACTTCAACTTATCCTCCAATACTAGTACCTAGTTATCATTCTTATTCTAGAAAAAATTATGAAGATCCATCCACATGTCAAGTGCAGTGTTCTTCCTGGACAAATAACCATTAGGGGATCCTTCACACCATATAGGATTATCAATCTCTCCCTCATAACCAAATATTTGTACACTTCCAACTCCTTTGGTTAATTTGGATTCTTGATAGCTTTGTCAACAAACTCCCAAATCCTGTTGACCTACAAGACCAACTTGATCCTTTCCTTCCATAGACTATAGTTGGATAACCCCCCAACCTTTCCTAATATAAGATACCTTCCTATAACTTTGACATTGTCACCTATAATGCGACCAAATCCCTCTTACGTTGTACTTCATTATGCATAACTCTAATTCACTATATTCCAAAGTAGTCCAGACACGCTATGATACCATGTTGAATTTCCACGATATTGGATCTAGGTTAGAACCTTAAAATCTCTTACACTACCAAACCAAGAATCTCAACAAGAACTACTTTGCACAGCAAAAAATATAAAGCAGTAAATCACACATGCACAATATAATTTTTTTTTAACAAATATTGTACAAAAATGTACAACCTAATATTTGTTATATTAAACCAATATTAATAGTACATTATTCTATGGAATACAAGATACAATGATAATCACATTGAATAGACTCTATGTCGTATCTTGTCATGTTGGTCCTTTTCTTCCGTACTTCTCTCTAGATGTCCCTTAGTCCTTAAAAGGACAACACATAGAGACTCCAGGAGGGCTACCACCTTACACTGCTAGAAGTAACTTCTGCTGCATGTACACGGGCTGATCCAATCTGCTCTCTCGGTTAGCCAATCCTTGAGCTCCAATTTTCCAATCTAATAGTTAATTTTTTCCATCAAAGTGATGCACATTAGGCACCAAACTTCACCCAACCTTAAGTTGTCTTCGTCACTCCAATATTTCTTGTGTAGGGCTACTTTGGGTAGCCAACACGCTGTCCTCCACCAGACCAATGGCACACAACACTCCACTATAGGTTTTGCTCCAAGTTGAGGTCTCCAACTACCCAAGTTGACCTCAAAACATGGCACCTATAGTTTGCTAGAAAAACCAATCCAAGGCTAATCTAACACATGGATCCAACACCTACAATAATGCAGTGAAATACATACCTTAAGCTCATTTCTTTGAGGCCTGCTCCACTGTTGCAATGAAGGCCTGGTTAAGGTTCAAAACACAATTCGTTTTCTAGCCTTCAATTCTACCTATAATTTCTCTAGATGAATGTGGCTCCCCTTCCTTGAGGGGCCCGGGATGACTTCCAAAAATGGGTTTTCCTAGCCCTTAACCATACCTATAGCCTCATTTAATCTTCCTGCGACATGGTACAATGAGCTTCCACAAGCCTGTGACAACCTAGTTTATGGTCTCCCCACCCTAAAAAAAACCCTAAAAAAAGACCAAAATTACTCTCCTTTTCCTCGTCCCTCTAGTACAACAACTCAACCACTAAGGAGGCCCTAAAACAAAATTTCTTCCCTACACAGGCCACCTCCTTTTGCTGTAGCTAAGATAGGCTTTTTATATTCCCTCAACCAACTCTTATTTTGTGATGTGTTGCATAAGTTGAATTATTAATATGACTCCAATTCACCTCCTATTTATATAAATAAGAAGGGATTCCTCCAATGTCCAACATAGAGGCTTATTAACATCAAGTCAAACCTAACACATTTTGCACAAACCCACTTCTAGACTTCAAAAATTCATATCTCCATTTCAACAACTCGAAATTGGATGATTTTCATTGCCTTAGATTCGTCTTGAAGAGAGATATAATATTCATCCATCACATGTCGAAATGTTCTCCTGGTTTTGGCCCAAATCACGAAGGGTGAAAACCCAAACCATGGTTTCCAAGTCCACAAGTGACTCTTGTGGCACTTTTCCATCCACACCCTAAACCCTAGGGCTTGGAGTACCTCCCAAGCTACTAAAAAATCAACAACTCATACTATTGTTTGAGAGGTTTGATATGTGTCTTCATAAAAAAATTTCATTAAACATGAAAAAAATGTTATATCCCAACCCCAACATATATCAATTACGTCGTAGAATATTTCACTATGCTCTTATGGTAATTGTTGCAAGAACAATGCAATAAACATAATTTATATAAAAATTAGCAAATGAAACTTAAGTTTGTGTAATGATCAATACATGCTTTTAATTTTGTTGGATTTACATATATGAATGGTTACATATCTACTTTAAGGAAACATGTCCTCAAGTAGCTTATTTATTTACAATGTGCTAACTTGAAAGGGCTCTATCATGCGGTACTTCAATTCTTCTTGAGAATTTTTCCACCTTTGAAATGATGTTTGTACAACAAATCTAGTTTATTTATTTTCATTTCAACACATATTATTTCTACACTCTTATTTTCCTTATTCAAGGTCACTAAATCAATTAATTGTTTTACCAAATATGGTCTTAATGTTGCGAGAAACTATTGCATATTGAACTTATTTAGAATACAATAATCTAAGTATACTAGAGTTACAGGAAAACCAAGATCTCTTACTCAATATTTTCACTACCATTGCAATCCATTTGTCTAGGATTTATGATGGAATAATCCATTCATTGAACATCTCTAATAACATTATTTCTTGAAAATTCACACCACTATTCTAGATTTAGTTCACCTAGAATCCCAATATGCGTGATCCATAAAATACCATGGATATTCCACTAGATAGTTTTTCCCAATAGATCTGATAAAATATACTTAAAAATCCAAGATCTACACTATTACAATTTTATTTATCTTTAGATTTGTAAATCTATATATTATTGTTAATAGTGTATACATGCTAACTAAAATTATGTAGGAAATGGAGAACAATGAAACAAAATATCACACACACATTTGACACAAAATATAACTTGGGAAACCTTTTCGGGAGAAAAACCCAACTATAAGGTGAGGTTGCTTTGATCTCTTTCTCTGAATGAAAATATGGCTTCAAAAGCAAAGAAGTATGCCCTGTGGCCCATGGGCTACTACAATATACAAATCCTCTCTTTTTTCTCTGCCTCCTATCCCTCTTGGGTATTTTTGCTCAGCTATGGAACAAATGCATTCAAAATAATGAAACCCCTTTTCCTCCTGGTGGTCCCTTTATAACATAACCCGATAACATACTAGTGTTTAGGTTTGATTACCTCAACTCTTAACCAAAGTTAGAATATAGAATATTCTAGAAAATTACACATCATAATCATGTGGCTATCCCATTTTTCATGAATAATGGGGGCTGACATGGAACCCTCTCGAATTATGGTGGTAAAAATAGGAAGGTAAACTTCTAAGTGACACACATTTTACATACAAAATTTGATTGATGTGATTCTTATGTCGTTGGAAATGTATCTATGTGTAGAATAGGAAAAATATGTGTGGTGCTAAAGAAAAAAAATTTACCCCCCGAAAAACATCATTTTATGCTTTAAAACACTCCTGGGAGGTTTCAAACGCTAATTTTCCAAACTAGGTCCCACTAGTAAAAATGGTCTTGAGAGTTGATTCCTAAAAATGGTCCCAAGAGTTGATTCCTCCACTTTTTCCCACTCTGAAAGAATTGATATGGATGAAAAAGAATATAATGATCCAATTTGGATCACGCCTCCCCATTTTGGGAGGATTTTGGTCCCCAAAAGAGTCTATTGAATGAGGCGGCGAAGTTTTTCCTCCACCTTCTCTCTAGTGTACCATTTAGATTTTCATGGAAATTGTCCTTTCAACCCAATCTACCAAAGGTCATGTTGCCCATGTCTTGTAGTTTTGGAACTCTTTTACAAAATGGTATCTTCAGTCAACTCTACCTGAGCATATGGTGCCAAAGCCTCCACAAAAGGTAGGACCTGAACCTCTTCCTAATATAACATGGAAGGCTCATAGAGTTTCATATTATTTATATTCACAATTGAGTAAATGCACATATATGTGTTGATTTTCTAATACAATCAAGAATAGTACAATTTTTCAAATTGATAGCTACTTCCAATGATACAATTAGTCTTCTTATAACATTCCAATCATTAAGAAGTTATACATGAAAAATTTGAACCATTCAATTTCTTCAATAGAGAAATAAATATCATAGTAAACAATAAAACAAGAGATAAGAGACAACAATATTTAGGCTAGAAGTTAGTGAAAAACCCATAAGGGGAAAACACAACAATTTTTCCTTATGAGAGAGAATTCAATTCATCAAAATGTGCATGAAAATATTCCAACAAGATTCTAATTTTATTGACCTCAACAAGTTCCAAGTCAAAACAGTGAAAGGAGAGAGAATACAATCAATGTTGGTCAAAGTAAATTCTGCAACATAAGGGCCAAATTTCCGCTGGAGGTAGCTTTGAACAGGAGGGCCAACATTTAGCCAAAACCTCAATCAACGAACCTAGTCAATATCTCAGTCAAATCAAAAAGTTTAATTTTAGTCAACCTGCAGTCAATGGCCTAAAAAATGAACAAATATTTTGTTAAACAAGAGTCAATGAACCACAGATAAATTCAACCTTCCAAATCAATAAAATTCTTGGTCAAACATAATAAAAATTTTCCCAGTCAACGTAGGTCAAACTAAAGTCAAATAGTTTGTCACTGCAGATAAAAAATTCTCCTTTCCTTCTTCACTTGTGTGGATGAACCAAATTATTGTTTCAAATAAGATGAGATGGGTGAGTTGAGATGTGGTGCCAAATGAGGGTCAATATACTCTTATTTATATGTGACTTAAGAGGAGGGTTTCGACCTTGGGTTCAAACTCATTTATTATGTGGGGATGACTTCTGCACTTTAGGTTGACTTGGTCAACATTCAAGAATAATAATTTCTCCTTTGTTTTGCAAATGAAAATATCGACCATAGTTACCAATTTTTCAACACTCACTATCATCTAGGGAGGCAATTTTTCATCCTCTCTCAAGATCAATCTCCCTAACCTATCCATAGGTCTCTCAGCCACAACCTAAGGAAGATATTAGATGTATAAGTCTCTTTCTCTTTCAAGATAAATATCCCCAACCAATCCATAGGTCTTTCAAAAACTACCCAAGGGAGAGATATGATGTGAAAGTATCATCATAAGGAAAGATACATATCATCAAAACACATCCCATAAGAAAAAACCAAATGGCATCAAGTTCAATTCCCAATTTACCATGGGGTCAACCAACGAGGCCAAAATATTCAACCATATGCAATGATTACCCAAGGTCCATCTCCCCAACCATAAACAAGGTTCCTCAGTCCATGAAACAAGGGAGGAATCCCTATCTTAATCCTCGAATATATAGTCCCTCAGTCAAATGACCCAAGGGATAAATTCTCAAAATTAGCATCCCTGACCAAACTGGTCTCTTATTCATCATTACCTAAGGGATCACTTTATGCCTCAAAACCAAGCTCCCCAACTAGAATCATTGGCCTCTCAATCAAATGACCTAAGGTAGTGACAATATTCTCGACCATAATCTATGGCCTCTTAGCTACAAACTAAGGAGTACTTTCAATCACATGATGCTATACAATTAGTGCTCCCTCTCTCCCAGAGAGGGACTCTAGAAAGCTCTAAGTTGTTCTCTGAAATAAGAAAGCTTCATCTGGAACAATGGATTTGTAAAAACATTAGAAATATTCTCATCAATAAGGGCATAATCAAGCCTCATAGCTCCCCTATAGAGAATATTTTAGATGTAATGATACTTGATCTCAATGTGCTTTGACTTGTCGTGAAAAATTGGGTTCTCAAAAATATTCACAAAACTTTGATTATCACAATATACAACAGTTGATTCCAACACTTGATCAAACAAACTAGAAAACAACATCCAAATCCACACAACTTCACAATGGGCTAAACACGTATCTATATACTCAACTTCGGTTGTAATAAGAGAAAAAAAAGTTTTATTCTTACTAGACTATGAAATCATAACAGAGACCAAGCTAAAACAAAACCCAAAAGTGATCTTTCTATCATCAGATATTCCACCCCAATTAGCATCAATGAAACCATGTAGCTACCATTCTCCATTAGAAACATATTTTAGACCACATTCAATAGTTTCATGCAAATATCTCTAAATAGGTTTCACTGCAATCTAGTGCACATGTCGAGGATTAACCAAGAATTAGCTCAACATATTCACATAAAATAAAATATCAGGTATTTTTTTCACAACACAGTTCAACAAGGCAATCAATTTTTGATACATAGTGGGATCATTCAAATAATAATTACAATCAAGTACCTTCTTCAAATTTGTCACCATCAGAGTGTCCATGGACTTGCAGTCCATCATGCCAAATTTCTGAAGGATCTTGATAGTGTACTTTACTTTTCTGAAAAATATTCCATATGCATTTTTCCAAATTTCCAATCCCATATAGTAATGGATAAGACCAAGATCCTTCACCTCAAATTTGTAAATCAACTCCTTATTATGCTATAGAATGAGAACTTGAGCCCCTATCAAAAATAAAACATCTACATACAATAGAAAAATCAAGGGCTCTTCTTCAACAACTTTGAAGTACAAATTTAGATAAATATCACTCTTCTTGAAACCAAGACTCAAAAAATAGCCATCAATATGGGATTATTATGCATGAGGAACCTACTTTAGTCTATACAAAGCTTTCTTCAATTTTCAAACATGTGTTTCTTTGTCATGAACCTCAAAGCCTTGAGATTTATCTATATAGACTTCCTCTTCAATGAATCCATTTACAAAGGCAATCTTGACATCCATTTGATGCAATTTCTAACCTGCAATAGAAGAAAGAGCAATGACATATCTAATATAAGCATACCTAGCAATGGGAGAAAATGTGTCTTGATAATCCTCTCCCTCTTTTTGGGAGAATCCTTGGGCTAGAAATATTTCCTTATAATTCTTAAAACTTGCTACAGATTCATGCTTGGTTTTGTAGATCCTTTTGGAAGAGACAACAGATTTCCCTTCAGAATTGACACAATTTCCCATCCATCATTCTTTAATATGGATTGGTACTCTTGAATCATATCATATTTCCAAACTTGATGCTCAATTTCTTGAGTCATATGTGGATGGCTCAAAATAAATGATATTACACATCATTTTTTCATAACATGAACACTTGTTTGACCTCTTTCTTTCCTTAAAAGTCCCATGAAGTGCAACATGTCCTTCAACTTCCTTCAAAGTTCTTCAAGACAGGCAAGTCTCTTTCTAGTCTCAAGTACAGTGGCTCTTGGCAAGTCAACAAATTGTTCCATAGGCTCAGGTTCTTTAGATTTTGATTCCAAATTATTTGGAGCCACCTGCATATCATCATTAGATTCCAAGCGTGAACCCTTGGAATTATAGAAAACAACATCCTCATCAAATATAACATACCTACAATTTTCAATAAAATGTTGTCTTGGAACATAGACCTTGAAGGCATTTGAATTTTCACTTTAAGCAACAAAAGTTCTTTTCTTCCTGTAAGGTTCGAACTTCATTCTTTTCTCCTTGGGAACATGAACATAAAAAATAGAGCCAGAGATTCGCAAATCCTCAACATTGGGTCTCTCACCCATGAAGGCTTCTTTAAGAGTCTTGTAGTCCAATATTCGTTGAGGGAAACTATTTTGAATGTAAACATTTGTCCTCAAAGCTTCTCCCCATAGAAAAATCAACAATTCTTGATCACGAAGCATGGATTTGGAAGCTTCCATAATATTCCTATTCTTCCTTTCATAAATTCCATTTTGTTGAGGATAGTAGGGAACTATTAGCTCCCCCTTAATTCCAACATCCTTGCAAAAATAAATCACTTCCTTGGATACATACTCTCTTCCATTTTCCAACCTTAAAGTCTTCATTCTTATTCATGTGGAATTTTCAACTTATGCCTTGAATTCTCATAACTTATCAAATACTTTAACCTTGGATTTCAATAAATAAATCCATGTTTTATGAGAGTAATTATCAATAAAAGTGACATTGTAAAAATGGCCACCCAAGGATTTATCAGACATAGGTCGACAAACATCATATTGCACTAGAGCTAAGATTCCTTTGGAACTAATATCACTACTAATACATATTCCTTTAACATTTTCCTCAAGGTAACATTCCTTGCAAACTCCACCATGTTCAGTTTTTATTTCAGGTATACCTTTAACAAAATATTTTAATCTCAGCAATGCTTTATAATGGACATGTGTGTACCTTTGATGCCATAGTTCATAAATATCAATGGTGTTTTGTAATAAGTCTTGAATTGAGTGTCCAAGGAGATGATATAGGCCTCCAATCTACACACTAATGACTTTTAAAGATTCAAAGGAGGCATCCTTCTTCCATACTATAACTTGTCCATCCATGAAAGAAATTTTATATCCTTTTCCTTCAAGAGATGAAATAGAAAAAAAATTCTTCTTTAAAACAGGAACATATGAAATATTTTTAATAGATATATTACCTCTTAATTCCAATTGGAAGGATGGAAAACCAATGGCCTTGACTTCATATTTACCATTATTTCCAAGATCAACCGTTTGATTTATCTTATTTTCAACCAATTAAGAGATATTTTCATGACTTGTAGTCATGTGCCTAGAGGAATCACTATCCACCAACAATATTTCATCATGGCCTACAATAAAACATGTAGATTAGAATAAAATGATTATTCATCATCATCTCTTTATATTCTTCCTCTTATGTGAGGATTCATCAAGTTCAACTGCAGAAGAATGATGCTTCCCTTTACTCTTTTGATCATCATTCATTTGAGGGAAATTATTTTGATAGTGACCATATGATTGGCAACATAATAATTGAAAAATTTTCATCTCTTCTATATATTCTATTTTGAGAGGGAGGAGGACGTCATCTTTGTGGAGCGGGTTCCCTTCTTGGAGTAGATCTTGGAGAAGATATAGAATTGTGTATTCTATCATAGCTTCTTTGAAACCTTCTAAATTTTCTTCTTCCCTTGCTATTATTTGAGCGAGCTACAAAATCTTGAGATTCTTCACCTAGATTTGTAATATTGCCTCTGGAAAGGATCCTTGATTTTTCTTGTGTGTAGGTAGCCCACAAAAGAAGGTGAATTTTCTCTACCACTGAAACTTGTTACAAAAGGATCCCAAGATTTAGGTAAACCACCCAATGCCACATCTAACATTTCTTTGTTAGATATTTCTTCATCAATAGCCTTGATTTGATCCCTTTTTTGAGAAATTATTACAAATTATGATGCCACAATATCATTCTTTATGACCTTTATTTCACGAAGATTACCCCTTAGACTCATAGATTCATTGATGTTGGTGATTGTGTACAAAACAATGAGGGAATCATATGTTTCCAATGTTGAATATTGCAACAAGAAACAGTGAAGGAGGCATCCTGAAACATCATCCTTGATCCTAGTTGGAAAATAATCACCTATACTAGGTGGGGCCCACACAGGTGATTTTTGGCGCAAAGTCTATTTTTAGACATGTCAATCATATTCTATGAGTTGCAGGATGCTATTTGTGGATGGTTGGTAAAGTTGGAAAAATAGATGGACTTCTATTTTTAGACATATTGGGCGGAGTCTATTTTTAGATTGCCAGTCTAAAAACAGATATGTCGAATATTATTAGCTCTTAATAATATTTGGACTCTAAACATTATCTTATTCTCTTGGATCACTTCAGTTAAGTGCACAGATGTGGCACAACAGCTGACAGAAGGAATTACACTATTCTTGAGGGTTTACTAGAGTTAATGCATGGAGGATTCAATTAGAACTCAAGTGGAAAAGTTATGACACAGTTGGAAGAGTATTTATGGAGTTGTATTCAGTTTAACTCAATTAGACTCAGTTGAGTTAGTTGTATCTAGTCTAACTGAATGATACACTAGTGAGAGTGGAGTGAATTAATTAGTTAATTAATTCACTAAATAATAACTAATTAATCAACTGAACAATACATCAGTTAACTACAGTGCATGGCAGTTTCAATGGAGACCAGTGGAGAGATAGGTGAAAGAGCAAGTGTGACTATCAGTTGTGACTATAGTGTTGCATTGTTTGCACCACAAATTCTATGGAGATGCCTATGAGGATTGCATGAGCAACGCTGGAGAAATTCAAGTTCATTCAGAGCCATTCTTCAGCAGGGATTGCACAGTAGAGGCAGGCTAGTAGGTGGCAAATATCGGTGCATGGATTTGCAAGATCGGGCCTAATTATTGTGTAGCGATTGTATTGTACTGAGAGCTTGATATGATCAGCTTCGTATGAGGATTTTTACATGATCTCTATGACATATATTATATACATATAGTTGGGGTTTTCAGCTTCAGGCTTTCCCGTTAAACAATTGTGTTAATGTGTGTGAATTTCTATTGTTTCATGTGTGCATTGCAATCTTGATTTAATTTCCGCAAATGATCAATGGTGGAATAGATTATGTATTTTGCATGAAGTTAAAATAGTGTGAGATTAGGATAATCTTGGACATATAACACATAAGTTATATAATTTCTACATGGCATTAGGGCAGTTGATCATTGGAGTAGATTGCAATTATTGAAGCAGTTGAGTTTTGTGCTGGTGGAATTCGAATTTGCTGCAGTGTTTTCTTGGTGTCGAAGTTGAGCATTCATTGAAATGTCTTTCAAAATATTGCGATTGGAGTATGCCCTTGATGGCAAATCAAATTATATTTCATGGAAGGATAGGATGGAGGCAGTGGTGGAGGATAATGGGTTGAAGGAGTTCATCGATAGCGATGTTCCTAAACTGGGTTCTAGCGATGCAGCTGCACTTGATGCATGGAAAAAGAAGGTAGCAAAGTGTCGAAGGATTCTGTTGGAAGGTGTGAAGGACCAAATTGTGTTTAGCATTCATGGTAAAGCCACTCCATTCTTAATGTGGAAGGCTTTGAGAGACTTGTTCCAAAGCAGAAGTGACCAGAGGAAGTTGGCACTTAAAGACAAGCTTAGAAAAATAAAAATGAAGAAGAATGACACTATTCCGGTATACTTGAAAAAGTTTGTCCACTGCAAGGATGAGCTTGGGAGTGTAGGATTCAGTGTGGATTAAGAATACTTGGTGAGCTTGGCTCTCCTTGGGCTTCTGAAGAGTTGGCATAGCTACAAAGACTCTGCTAATGGATAGGAGAAACTGCTAGGATGGTAGCGACTTTGGTCGGATCTTGTGCAGGAGGAGATAAGGCAGAGTACCAGGGATGGATCTTCATCAAAGAATGATGATGAAGAGGATTGCGATTTGGCTTCCAAAGCAAGGAAAGGGAAGGGGAAGAAAAATCCTTCTCAATCCGGTGCGGATGGCAAAGAGCGTGACATGTCCAAAGTGAAGTGTTTTCGTTGTCACGAACATGGGAATTTCGCCACAAATTGTCCACAGAAGAAGAAGAACAAGCAGGCTACTAGAGCTACAGCTGGTGAGGATCTTGCCTCGTAATTTGAGCTTGAATTCTCATTGATCGCATGCATGGTGTCTAGTGCATTGGGATCAGGGTGGTACTTTGATAGTGGTGCTTCCTTTCACATGACGAGAGATGTGAACCTTTTCAGTGACTTGGTGGAGAAAGATCTTTAGTTGCATGTTGAGTTGGATGAAAATGGATGATACAGTGTGACCGAAATTGGTACCATTACCTTTCAGAGGGAGTCAGGTAAACTAATTCTTTTACAAGATGTAGTGCATGTTCCAGGTTTAAAGAAGAATTTAATCTCAGTTGCAATGTTAGAGGATAAAGGGTATGATGTTGTATTTAGTGAAGGAAAATTTTTCCTTCGGTACAAAGAAATAGGAAAATTCAATAAGGTTGGGATTCGAGTGAAGAATCTCTACAGACTTGAAGTAGATGGGATTTCTACGGAGTTTCCTACTGTTGGGAAGTGTAAGAAAGCCATGCAATTGAAGCTTGAGAGGGAGCTGGATTTGCATGCAGGTAATAATGAACCTCAGTATGTGGAGCAGCTAGAAGATGAGGATCATGGAGTGGGAGAAACCACTCATGCAGAGAAATTTCGTGCCAGATGGGCAGAGGGAGTGCATGCAATTATACCACTAGGTGAGAGGTGGGGCGACATGCATGAGTAATCCCAAGAGAAGATTTATGGGCAGGATTCATTGAGATGGTGTGGATCTCATGAATTGAACCTGGCTACGAGGTGCCCACAGAGCAGCAGTAGCATGATCAGTTGGATTGATGCAGGTAGATCAAAGTGACAGTGTTGGATACTGGAGCGCGGTTCAGAGTTGACATCAAGTGCGGAGTGCATGGGTGCAGAGTTCAATAGCGTTGTGGTTCCTGAAGACATCTGCAGTTGGTACCAGCAGAAGTCGAAGAATTTAATGATAGATGCATTAATACTGATTGAGTTGTTTGGAGCCTTTCAGTTTCGGAAGAGTTGCAGAGAAAATGCATGGAGTTGCAGGGCGCTTGCAAAGGTTGCAGGGCGAATGCATGGAGTTGCATGTCTCATGCAAAGATAGTCCTTTCTTTTTGAGAGGGAGTGTTGAAGATTTCAACAATAAACAGTGAAGGAGGCATCCTGAAACATCATCCTTGATCCTATTTGGAAAATAATCACCTAAACTAGGTGGGGTCCACACAGGTGATTTTTGGCGCAAAGTCTATTTTTAGACTATGTCTATTTTTAGACATGTCAATCATATTCTATGAGTTTCAGGATGCTATTTTTGGATGGTTGGTCAAGTTGGAAAAATATATGGACTTCTTTTTTTAGACATATTGGGCAGAGTCTATTTTTAGATTGCCAGTCTAAAAATAGCTATGTCGAATATTATTAGCTCTTAATAATATTTGGACTCTAAACATTATCTTATTCTCTTGCAGCACTTCAGTTAAGTGAAAAGTTGTGGCATAGCAGCTGACAGAAGGAATTACACTATTCCTGAGTATTTACTGGAGTTAATGCACTGAGGACTCAGTTAGAACTCGAGTGGCAGAGTTATGACATAGTTGGAAGAGCAGTTATGGAGTTGTATTCAGTTTAACTCAGTTAGACTCAGTTGAGTTAGTTGTATCTAGTCTAACTAAATGATACACTAGTGAGATTGGAGTGAATTAATTAGTTAATTAATTCACTAAATAATAACTAATTAATCAACTAAAAAATACATCAGTTAACTACATTGCATGGCAGTTTCAGTGGAGACCAGTGGAGAGATAGGTGAAAGAGAAAGTGTGACTATCAGTTGTGACTATAGTGTTGCATTATTTGCACCAAAAATTTAGTGGAGATGCCTATGAGGATTGTGTGAGAAAGGCTGGAGAAACTCGAGTTCATTCAAAGCCATTCTTCAGTAGGGATTGTGCAATAGAGGCAGGCTAGCAGGTAGAAAATATCAGTGCATGGATTTGCAAGATAAGGCTTGATTAGTGTGTAGCGATTGTATTGTACTGAGAGCTTGATATGATCAGCTTTGTATGAGGATTGTTACATGATCTCTATGACATATATTATATACAGATAGTTGGGGTTTTTAGCTTCAGGATTTCTCATTAAACAATTGTGTTAATGTGTGTGATTTTTTATTATTTCATGTGTGCATTGCAATCTTGATTTAATTTCTGCAAATGATCAATGGTGGAATAGATTCTGTATTTTGCATGAAGTTAAAATAGTGTGAGATCAGGAGAATCTTGGACATATAACACATCATTTATATAATTTCTACATCCAAAATGATGCTTCTAGCCAAGATGTCATCTTCCTAAAACTTATATTTTCTTGCATAGTCAGTTGGTTCAGTGAACTTTCCCAATATATTATTCATGACCCTATACCTTGGAAGCACTAGGTCAATTCTCTAGCCTTCCACGTCGTATAATTAATATCTCCTTCAATATTTTTCTTGGTATTCATGAATTAATTCATGATGAATATATCTAAGGTGATCTCAATGCTCTTTCCCTTCACCAAATCGTTGATACTGTTGTAGCGGCTACAACCACCCTCCAACATTTTCCAATTTATTAGATTTTGGAGCCTAACTTCCCTTCAAAGGAGCTTACCTTGCACTGCTATAAGGTATCTTTGATTTTACTAATTTTTATCTTTTAGTTTTTCTTCTCTTCACTTAGCAATTTTTCTAAGTCACAAGCTGACCTCTTGTCTAAGCCTTGCACAATAGTTCTGGCTTGCCTCTAGAAATTACGCAATTCATGGAGCTAAAATTGACCTTGATGTTTTGAATTTCATAGTCAAGACTATCATCCTAGCCTTCAACTCGGAAACTACACAATCATGATAGGCAGACAGACACAGGATAGAAACTATGCAATCTCTCATTAAGCTCAGAAACTGCACAATAAATTGAGTTGAGAGCAGCCAATTCCCCCGAACTGCATAATCCTTCTTGGTGATGTGCATGACAAGTTTTCTCTAGAAAAGAAGAAAGTTGAGAAGATAAAAAATAATTCTTTTTTTAGTAACCTGAAGGTAGTGCACCTATTATTTTTGGAAACTCTCACCATGTGTAGCTTTTCCCTTCATTTGTGGCATGCATGTCATAAACCTTAGTTCCTAAAATATATGTAATCGACGCTCCTAGAGCTCATTCTCACACTTGATCTTATATATTTGGCATTCCCAAGGAGGTCAAGGAACCTTCGGTGCGATATTAGTCACTTTTCCGGGTGAGTTTTTCCCTTATCGCTTTTAATGGATTTTTCTGTCACTTTTTGATGTTTGGCTTGTCTGCGTGTTATTTTTCTTATTTCTCTGGATACATGTTGGTGTTTTAAATTTCTTTAGCTTGAACACATGTGTAGAAATTTGAATAATTTGCTGAATTATTCTCTGAGATTATCCTGATTACACACTATTTAAGCTTCATGCATAATACATAACCTCTTCTACAATTGATCATCAATATGCGGAAATAGAAAGCAGTCGCATGCGCTCATTAAAACATAATCAAGCACACATATCAACACAGTATGTAATGGGGAAAGCAATAGCTGAAAACCCCCAAATATCTGTATATTATAATGATAGAGAACATGTAACAATACATAGCACAAAGCTCTCACAGCTCTCAGCACTATCTCAATGCTACACACAAAACTAGTTATGAAGATGAACAAGTCACAGGTTCAAATCTCCTCCACAAGTCTGCCTGCCTCTACTGCGCAATACGAGTGAGTAATGAGTGAGATTCAAGTTCGAATCCCACTAGATCCAACTGTGCAATCCTCATTGGCAATCTCCATCAATGTGTGTGCAAATCTCATGCACAGCCAATAGTCACAATTGATAGTAGACTCACCCTTTCACCCACCTCTAACACTGGTCTCCACTGAACTGTCCATGCATTGCAGTTAACTGATGTGTTCTTTAGTTGATTTATGAGTTAATAATTAGTGAATTAATTAATAATTAATTCACAACACTCATCACTAGTGTATTTGTCAGTTAGACTAAATACAACTAGTTCAACTAAGTTAAACAGAACACAACTCCACCAACTGCCTCATCAACTCCACCAAACTCTGCCACATGAGTTCTAATTGAAGTCAACCATGCAATAGCTTAACTAACCCTTAGGAAAAGGGTATTTCCTTCTGTCAGCTGCATGTGCCACATCCAAGCATCAAACTGAAGTGCTCCAAGAGGATAAGATAATGTTTATAGTCTAAATATTATTAAGGGTTAATAATATTTGACTGTTCTATTTTTAGCCCGGCAGTCTAAAAATAGAAACCACCTAATGTCTAAAAATAGAGGTCCATATATTTTTACCAACTCATCCAATCATCCATAAATAGCATCCTGCAACTCATAGACCATGATCCCTATGTCTAAAAATAGACATAGTTTAAAAATAGACTTTGCGCCAAAAATAGCCTGCGGGCCCACTTAGTGAAGGCGACTTCATTTCACTAAGCTCCATCATCTTGTTGCATCTTCAACACTCCCTATCAACAAGATGTGGATTATCTGCAACCCCTATCCTGCCTCTATGGAATTCGAATTTTCTCCTGGTGAGCGCCTTCGTCAAGATGTCAGCATCCTGATCCTCCGTGGGAATATATGAAAGTAACATGATTCTCCGCTGCACACAATCTATGATATGATGGTACCTGATGTCGATGTGTTTGGTCTATCATGAAATACTGGATTATCTGAGAGTTTAATGCAACTCTGGTTATCACAATAAATCACAGTAGGCTCCAAGTGCGACCCGAACAACCCGACCAGAATCTTCCTCATCCAAATAGCCTCGCATGCAGCCAAGCTTGCTGCCATATACTCGGCTTCCTGCTGTACCAGGAAACTGTTTTCGACCCGATACTGAAGATCACTCCAGATGTTCTCTTTCGGTCTATTGGGCTCCCTGCCCAATCTGCATCTGTGAAGCCACACAACTTCACCTCATCCTCCTGTCTGTACCACAGTCCATATCTCGATGTGACTCTGAGATAATGAAATACATGCTTTCTTGCCTTCCAGAAGAGCTTGGTAGGCTTAACCATAGCTTGCAAAAGCTGGTTAACAGCATAGCATATATCGGGTAGTGTATTGACCAGATACATAAGTGACCCCACCAACTGTCGATAAACAGTGGCATCCACTACCTCCGCTGAAGTAACATCTTCTTTCCTCGAACCACCAGGAAGAGGAGTATCAACAGGCTTGCAGTCATGCATTTTGAAATTCTCCAGTATCTCCCAGGCATACTTACCCTGAGAAACAAACAGTCCACCACTGCGCTGCCAGATTTCCAATCCCAGGAAATAATGAAGGAGGCCCAAGTCCTTCATCTCAAACTCTCTAGCAAGATCCTCCTTGCATGAAAGTATCAACAGCTCATCACCAGTCAAAATCAGATCATCTACATACAATACAATGATCAACAAATTCCCCTCCACCACAATCTGGTACAGGTTAGGATTCGCCTCACTCTTGGAGAATCCAAGTCCGATGAAATAACTGTCTATCCGTGTGTACCAAGCACGAGGTGCTTGTTTCAACCCATATAGTGCTCTCTTGAGTCTACACACATGCGACTCACTGTTGAAGATCTCAAAACCTTCGGGCTGCTCTATGTACACCTCCTCCTCAATGACTCCATTGAGGAACGTAGTCTTCACATCCATCTGATGGATGTGCCACCCCATCTGCGCTGAGAGAGGTAGGACAGTCCGTATGGAAGAGTACCTTGTGACACGTGCAAAGGTCTCCTCATAATCGATCCCCTCGATCTGTGAGAAGCCACGGGCAAAAAATCTTGCCTTGTACTTCTCCACACTCCCATCAGCCGCCTGCTTCACTTTGTAGATCCATTGTGATCCCACCACTGATTTCCCTTTCGGTCACGGGACAATCTCCCATGCAATTTTTCTGACAATCGAATCATACTCTTCCACCATGGCATCTACCCATGCGGGGTCCTCCACATCTTCCTCGAAAGAGGATGGCTCTGTCACAACACATTTTCTCACAAGAGCCATGTATCCAGTGTACCGATCCGGTGACTGTCTCTGTCTGCGTTGTGCTGTAGGTGGTCCTACAACCTTCTCTGCATCTTGAGCCAGTCGCTCAGCTTTTGTAGTGCGCTTGCGCCCTCTAATGGTTGGTGCTGCATGAGTGGTCTCTTCCACTCCATGACTTCCTCTTGTGGCTGATCCACATTCGAAAGCTCATCCTTAGGAAC